>MJUU01002071.1:30673-80686 GCA_002080025.1 Modiolus philippinarum
AATATAGTGTTGTTATGTTAAATTGAAAACAATATGCATGTTTATCAAATTACTCGTTTTTTTTATATTGCTTCTCGGATCAACGCGCCTGCTGCGCAGTAATTTGTCGAAGATTAAAATAACATTTGTTTACATATGACATGTGTATTGCATATATTAATAGCAATGAAATCGACATTCATACGAAATCACACAATCCGATTATTTTCACGTATTACGGAATACCTTAATACATGCAGACGTATGCCACAGTTCTTTGGATGACTACGAAGTTTTGCCACGTGAAGATTTTCAGGGCTTTCGAGTTACAGCTCCATCGGAGCTTTGATATATAATGTATTGACATTTTCGTTAAACTTTGAGTTTTCACTTAAATTCTAAATCCCAATCGCGATTGGTTTAAATCTTGTTCCAATGTCCAGATTATGTTTTGATTAAGAGAGACTAATTGTCGTGACTTGTACAACACTAATTTGTTAATATACGTCATTATTTAACAACTTTTCCTTGTAAACATACATTAACTAAGTGTCAGCCGAGATGAAGTTTTAGACTAAAACAAATCAATTATAATATTGTAAATGGGTGAATAAAAAAAAACGCATTACAATGCAATCGACGACAAAAATAAAATTTTAATGCGGTTTAATCATCAAAAGCTATTCAACCATAAAATGTAATTAGCGATAAGATAAAAATGATAAAAAACTGATTTTTGAGGGTTTGAAGTTTGTGTTTTTTATTTTGTCAAGATGAAAAACATTCCTGCCACATGCACTATTGTGACGGGATAAGCTCCTTTCTGACTCGTCCTATCTTATAAATATAACCTTTTTTCTAAAAAGCAATGTTTGTTTGAAAATATTAATGCACTTTTACGAAGTTTATGTGTATTTTAACTGATTTTGAGGGTTTGAAGATTGTGTTTTTATTCGGTAATCATTTTGTCAAGGTGAAAAACGTTTCTGCCACATGCACTTTTGTGACGGGTAAGCTCCTTTCTAATTCGTCCTATCTTATAAATGTAACCTTTTTTTCTAAAAAACAATGTTTGTTTGAAAATATTAATGCACTTCTACGAAGAGTCGTATCCCGTTAGCTACATGTGTATATAGTCCCTGGAAATAGGGAACAGTCGAAAATCTTTTTTCGTTTGCGAATTTTCGCCCAAAGTCCGAAGATTCTTATAATGGGATGGATAAACTCAGAAACCATAAGAGATAGTTGTAGAAGTGTAATGGCAAAAATATTTGTTAGGTCATGACGGACCTTCGTTACATTGAACCAAAACTCTACGGTGGACCGTTCATGAGTTATGCCCCTTTAAAATTTCGTCACATCTTTGAGTATGATTTTCTCGGGAACGGTAAGAGCTAGAAACCTGGAACCTTTTCCATTCATCTTAGGTGATATGTGTTACATCTGAAAATGCTAAGGTCAAATGTCATTGGCCACTTTGAACTTTGACCTCAGACCTTGTTATTGGATTTACTCAGAAACGGTGATAGATAGCTGATTAAATGCAATGGAGAAAATGTGTGTCTTGACGAGATCTATACATTTGTTAGATGGGTCCGAAATGATTGGACCATCCGCTTAGGGACTATGGGCCAAAAATTTTGATTATAGCTCAAATACCATTGAAGATACAACAACATCAATACAAAAAGTATTCAGGAACACGTGACCTTCAAAATTAGATCAAGGTCAAAGGTCAAAGTCACAGTCAAAAATCTTTCTTCATGCTTAAGAATCAATAAATGCACAAATCAAGCTAAGAATGTTGGATTTAGCGATGAATCAATAATGAGAACGTTATGACACAACTTCCGGGAAAGACCTTTCAATTGTTCTTCGAACAATTGACAAACTAGTTATTGGATGTCTTTCAAATACCTGATAATTTTACTGACTGAGATCTATTGCCTATGAAGCGCAGATTATCAAAGAGGCATTCAAATATTTGTTCTCCATCACTTTTTTGTTCTTTCTTGGTTTTCGAAATGTTTTGAATATGTTTGTATTAACAAGATATTGAAATCATCAATTGTTTCGATTTGAGACAAGAGTAAGGGGCTTGTTGACTTTATATGTTTACAAAATCACCAATTGTTTCGATTTGAGACAAGAGTAAGGGGCTTGTTGACTTTATACGTTTACAAAATCACCAAAAAATCATGCAAGAGTAGAAGGGAACAAAACATTTAGAAATCTTTCTTTTCTTTATACAAATCGAGGTGTGACATATTAAGGAAACCTTTGTCATTGTATGCATGTAATTGAAATTAACTTTAAGACTCAATAGTTAAACAAGAAAATAACTAAGTAATATTTGCCATCAAAAATGCTTATTTAATAGCTTTAGCCCATAAAAAGAACTACGCGTTCTTGATATTAAATTGGGGTAATAACAGAATTACCGAACAGAAATTTCAATGACAATAGTGCGAGAGGAAAAAAAGACAAAACATTTTGAAACCCGGAATTCGTCGACCGGAATTAATGGTCCTGACTTGGTAGAGGTATTCAAAATAAATGGTGGGTTTAACCACCAAACAACACCTTCCATTGCTTGGCAGCAACTCAGCAGCAATTGATATTGAAACATCGTAGACAGCAAAAAGATATAATCACCCCAGTAATATTTAAGTAAAAAAAAAAACCTTGATTTTTTTCTACAAGGGACTGATATCTATCAAAGAATTTTTTAAAGATCGTATAAGACTTAATTTTTTGAAACTTTGAATTTGAATAAAGTTCATTGTTGAAGGCCTCATGGTGACTTCAAGATGAAGAACAACAATAAAGGGTTGTTCCATTGCTTATTATTACCATGCATTTGTAGAGACTCTTGTCTCATCCACATTTACTCCATATCCCTTCATTTTTGATTAATTAGGATGCCAAGGAAGATAAATATGTCTAATGAGAAAGTCTGAATAATTTGTGCTAGCTCGCGCCTAACGAATCAACTGTTATGCATACACACTGTAAGCAGCAGAAGTTGGAATATCACTGTCCATGTTAGGGAAATTTATAATTTTAAAATTAAGATCGCCCCTTTTGTCGTAAATTTTAGTACTGATATGACCATTTTCGTTAAATTTGAGATGTAAGTCCAAAATAGATAAAGATGAAGTACTTTCTGTAGTTTTCTTTATGTCTAGTTGTTGAGGATATATCAATTGGATGCATCTAGCAAAAATGCGTTATTAATTGAAATAATACCATCAATGTATCTATAAATGAAATTCAAGGATTTAGCATCTTTTATTTTATAATCTTGATGAGTCCTTAAAGACATTCAGTCTCGTAGGAATATAAAAACAAGTCTGCAAGTAGAAGAGAACAATTCGTGCCCGTTGGTATACCAACTTGCTGTTGATAAATAACACCTCCAAATTTTAAAAAATAATTAAACAATAAGAAAATCAGATATATCTTTTTTCATCGCAGCATACTTTTCCTTTGAAATTTGTTTAGGTAAAATGTGAATACAATTGATATATGCAGTTCTACTCCACTTTTTGTTCTTTCTTTGCAAAACGACAATTAATCACTCCGTCCTTTCCCCACTCTTTTCTGTGACATTTTTTTTCGTGGACTTGATCAACCAGTGCCATACACTTTATTTATTATTTTTATTTTATTTCGTCCTTTACAATTTTTGAAAAATGATATTAAATTGGCATAAAACCAAATATGTATCATTTTTATTAGACACCTTTTAAATGACAAATTTTATACTTACTTTAACACTCAATCAGAAATTGAAATTCTAAGTCATCACCGTCTTGTTCCTGATGGTTGTATATTAATATTGTCCAATCTTCATCCTCTTTATGGCTGGTGAAGCATTGTTGTAAAAATGAGACCTGAGAAAGTGAACCATGAAAGTGTTTGTATTGAATTTACTATTATATATCAACAAATCTATGACTGATTTCTATGAGTACTTCTTTTTTGACTACTTTTGGATTATGGCTTTCTATATTATTTGATTTTAATGCTGCTGATGAGAGGTTACTCCTTGAAACAGATGTACAGCATAACGAAATTTAAAGTTTTTATGCAACTTCGGTATTTGTTGTATTCTAGATTGTAAATCCAGCCTCTCCCGCTCTTTCTTTCTGGTATATCCCTGTTTATCCCCATCATAGAACCTGGTATATCCCTGTTTATCCCCATCATGGAATATAAATAGGGTAGGTCATATATTATCTAAAGCTTGTTGTAATAATTAAGATTTTCATGTCGGCGGTTTAAGATTGTCATACTGGCAGCTTGGATTTTCCTCTTATTTTATTGTTTATTTCTGATTTATTCCATTTAGGATGCATTCTTTCGGATTCCCATGATTGACATTTTACCCCTTCGTTCATAATCCTGGCTTCGAATTTGCACATCACGAATGGTGACAAATATAAAGCAGGTGATTTTATATGTTTCGGTGCACTCGATCCTCCGCTTTTTAATAGAGTTTTTGTTGTCCTAGTATAGATTATTACATGTCTATTCCGGTATCTGCCCTGATATCAGTCCCGAGACCTGATATCTGCCCGACGCGCTAGCGGAGGTCAGATATCGGTAGAGAGTTGATATCAGGGCAGATACCGGAATAGACATGTCATAATCTTTTTATCACATATTTGACAGGGGAATGAAATCTAAAAGAAAACAATTACATATTTATTTTGCTTTTGAAATGGACAAAATTTAGGCAAACTCAGATTAACAAAACACCCCCGCCCCACCCCACTTCTTTTTTATTGTTGCAATACGTATGGTTTATGTATCTGTTGAGAGATGCTTAAATAGAACGGATCAAGTAGTGTTCAAAAACTGGATCTTTCTCACCTGAAAGATGAAAAAATAATGCCAGGAATTACAATGTAGAACTGCAGTGTCAATCTCAGTTAACTTGATTAAATCTTACGGAGTTCACCTACTGCTTTAAAATTTCAGCATCAAAAAGGTTTTCCTTTGGTGTTTCATTTTTAAGGCACCAACAAATTCTGACTTTTCACTTTCAAAACACTTCTAAGCCGAGAAAAAGCTTCGGGCTTCACCCATATTTTGTTTACGTTGCTAGATGACGTCATCAAAACAGGGCAGATAACAGTTATCTGCCCCGGACACGGATATCGATCAGACTTTCATCCGGTTATTACATATGCAAAATGGTACAATTTGCGTACAAATATGTGATAATTTTATTTATTTTTTATCATTCCTTTTGTAAAATTTGGGTAATAACAAAATTACCGAACACAGTGGTTAAGAGCCGAAGTCCATAAAATAAAAAGACAGATCAGCTGGAAACCACCGACACAATTGTTGACTGCAATGGTTCTGACTTGTTACAGGCATTTCAATAGAAATGGTGGATTAAAATGACAATTATTTTTTAACGATGATCACTGTTCACGTTTTTGGAGTTCTGTCAGTTTTGAGACTCCTCTTGTTTTATCCATTTAAAGCACTATAATTTTTTGGCCATGAAATACCGGACTACATATCTTAATTACCTTTTATACATCTATGTGAACACTTGACAAATCATCATGAAACCATACTTATTTAATCTCATTAAATTTATGGCAAAATTTTGCGCATTTAAGCCCCCCCCCCAAAAAAAACACTAAGGAGTAAATTTTTCTTTAAAAATGTTAAACCACTTGTACCTCAAAAATGTGTTCGGTAATCTATAAATTATACATCAGTTGCTACTTTTCCCATTTTCTAAAAACATACATGTATTTGAATTCTTATTTATTCTACAATTGAGCAGTGGCCATCCTTAGTCCTCAATAAAAGTAAAACGCAAACTTTACATGTACAATTCAAAATATAAAAGAGGTAAAAAAGGAAGAAAATAAAGACAGAATTTGTCATCATTTTTTTTAAATCAAACAATTTATTATCTTGCTATTTTTTGTAAATTTGTTACACTTTTACTTTCCCTGTTCTTGATAAAGACCTTAATATGTAGAAATATCGGTTCGTTTACCAAAATTATTTCATTTTAATACAATATATTCTTGATGGTTTTATCCATGTTTTTTGTATTTTTATACTTCAAAAATGAAACTGTTGCGTTTGTGGACGTGCACATCCACTGTACATTAACAGCTTGGGTTTTCTCATGCAGGAAAAAATCTAAGAGTTGGATTTTACTGTCTTGATTACTAATAGACATAATATTTAATAATAATAACGACTTGTAACACCTGACACTTCCTCTATCAAAACAGTTGTGCTCGGATTTCGCGCAAAAACATTTATCCTTTTTAAAATCAACATTTTAAAGAAGTATCTAGTAAATTAATCAAGACAGCGATTTAAGAAGAGTTGGGCATTCCTCAAGATTAGGAACGACAATAAAAGCGTTATTCAATTGCTTAGCTTTACAATGTATTTGTAGGGACTTTCTCTCATTTGCATTTACTCCATATCCCTGCATTGTTAATTACCGGTACTAGATAATAATTCAGAGTAAGAAGCCAAAATATACAGTGTCAAAATCAGAATCCATCATTCGAATAAAGTGAAACAAAGATTAATCATATGTACTTTTATAATACCGATATTCTCTTATTATGTATTTACAGGCATTTTGTTCCATGTACATTTACTCCTAATCCCTTTTGTTTAAGCAAGTCTCAAACCATGAATAGTTACAGCTCCTTAAGTTAGATTGGGGGACTACTGTTGTGTTGTACGGCATCAAACAATGAATTCCGCTAAAACTGTCGCTAGGAATTGATGAAAGCTATGGTGACTTAAAGATGAAAAACAACAACTCAAAGCGTTGTTCCAATGGTGGATTTAACTGCGTATCATGCGCATTTACTCCATATTCTTTCATGATTTAACTTTCTTGAAGTGTGGTGTCCGTAAAAAGATTCTAGATGCGAGTAACTTATGTTTTCTATCCATTTCATTTATGGGGTACTTGTTCTCTGGGGAATTTCTGAAATGGATACTCTGTCATACTATAAAAATTTGAGATTTTTAACTTTGTGATTTCAAAATGTTATTCTGACCACCACTTGATATTACCCAAATCTCGAGATTTTCTTTGCCCAGTATCTGAATTTATTTGATGGTGTCCGGTGTTTGTAAACATATTGTGACTATCTCCTGATAGTCTTGTCTTTTGAACACTTGAACAACGTATGACCACGATGGTAATAAACAATGAAAGGATATGGAGTAATTGCACATTAGACAAAGTGTATACATCTACATGGCATAGCAAAGCAAATGAACAACACTTTTTTGTTGTTCTTCATCTTGAAGTCACCATGAGGCCTTCAACAGTGAGCTTTGCCAATACCGTATAGTAAGTTCAAGACGGCCCCTTACACAAGTTTGAGTTGAGTTCTTTGATAAAAGTTGAAGAACGCTTTAGCCATGTCTTTTCTGGTCATGGATGCAGGGTTGTCAACAAACATAAATTAAACTGACAAAGTGTTCTTACAATAACTGTAATTTGTAGCCCGACGAAATCACCAATGTTCAAAGCTAGTGGATGATTACAATTATAAAGAAACATAGGGCACTCATTTTTTCCATGGTAAGAAAACTTTAGATTATGAAATAGTGAGATGTGGGCCTATAAACAAGCAGCCAGAATAACATTTGGAAATTATAACAAGAGGCTCTCAAGAGCCTGTATCGCTCACCTGGTCCTTGATGAACATAAGACTTTTATGTTAAAGATCAAATATACCTGTATATAATTAAGCTATAGTTCCAATATGCCCAATTAGTTTAAGGGGAGAAAACCGCTGTCAGTGTTCCCCATGAAGTCCTACGTTAAACTATGTGCCCTGCTGGCAGCCATCTTGGGTACACCTTTAAGTAAGGAACCATCCAAGGACTATTGTGGCCAAGTTTGGTTCCAATTGGCCCAGAAGTTCCAGAGGAGAAGATCTTTGAATATGTTTTCCCATAGGGTCCATTGTTAAACTATGTTCCCAGCTGGAGGCCATCTTGGATTTAGCACGAACCCCCCAAAAAAACACTATTTTTGTAAGGGAGACCCATGGACTATTGTGACCAAGTTTGGTGCCAATTTGATTAGTAGTTTCAGAGAAGATCTTTGAATGTGTTTTCCCAGAGGGTCCAATGTTAAAATTATGTTTCCCGCTGGCGGCCATCTTGGATATCGCGCGGACCTGAAAAACACCTTTTTGTAAGGGACCACAAAAGGACTATTGTGGCCAAGCTTGGTACCAATTGGCTCAGTAGTTTCAGAGAAGAAGATCCTTGAATATGTTTTGCCATAGGGTACAATGTCAAAACTATGTTTCCCGCTGGCCATCTTGGATACCACACGGACCTGAAAAACAGCTTTTCTGTAAAGGACCACCAAAGGACTATTAAGGCCAAGTTTGGTGTCAATTGGCTCGAGTAGTTGCAGAGAAGAAGATCTTTGAATCTGTTTTCCCATAGGGTCCAATGTTAAAACTATGTTTCCCGCTGGCGGCCATCTTTGATTTCGTGGACCTGAAAAACACCTTTTTGTAAGAGACCAGGAAAGGACTTTTGTGACCAAGTTTGGTGCCATGCTCAGTAGTTGCAGAGAAGATCTTTGAATGTGTTTTCCCATAGGGTCCAATGTTAAAACTATGTTTCCCGTTGGCAGCCATCTTGGTTATCGCGCGGACCTGAAAAACACCTTTTTGTAAGGGACCACCAAAGGACTATTGTGGCCAAGTTTGGTGCAAATTTGCTCAGTAGTTGCAGAGAAGAAGATCTTTGAATGTGTTTTCCCATAGAGTCCAATGTTAAAACTATGTTTCGCGTTGGCGGCCATGTTGGATATCGCGCGGACATGAAAAACATCTTTTTTGTAAGGGACCACCAAAAGACAAAATTGGCCAAGTTTGGTGCCAATTGGCTGAGTAGTTTCAGAGAAGAAGATCTTTGAATGTGTTTTCCCATAGGGTCCAATGTTAAAACTATGGTTCCCGCTGGCGGCCATCTTGGATATTGCATGGACCTGAAAAACACCTTTTTCGTAAGGGACCACCAAAGGAATATTGTGGCCAAGTTTGGTGCCAATTGGCTCCGTAGTTTCAGAGAAGATCTTTGAATGTGTTTTCCCATAGGGTCCAATGTTAAAACTATGTTTCCTGCTGACGGCCATCTTGGATATCGTGCGGACCTGAAAAACACCTTATTTTGTAAGGGACCACCAAAGGACTATTGTGGCCAAGTTTGGTGCTAATTGGCTCAATCGTTTCACAGAAGAAGACCCTTGAATGTGTTTTCCCAAAGGGTCCAATGTTAAAACTATGTTTCCCACTGGCGGCCATCTTAGATATCGCACGGACTTGAAAAACATCTTTTTTGTAGGGGACCACCCAAGGACTATTGTGGCCAAGTTTGGTTTCAATTGGCCCAGTAGTTTCAGAGGAGATCTTTGAATGAAAAGTTTACGCCGGACGGACGGACGACGGACGGACGGACGGACTACGGACGCAAAGTGATGGCAAAAGCTCACCCTGGCATTAGCCAGGTGAGCTAAAAATGATAAAAAGCAAAAAATTTGAAAAGTATGATAGTACATGAATATACATATAAGAAATTTTGTCACGAACAAGTACACAATAATTGAAATATATCGCGAGATTACATTTCTCGCACGGGGAATCTTTTATTGACTTTTTAAAAAACATTCTGCCAGTTAATTTTATGTGGTGACAATCCCGCACACATGGGAAAAATTTACTTTGACTTAGTGTTTTAGATATCTAGAAATGAATTACGCTCAATCCGGTGATGGGGACCGTTTTCTACTTGCTATAAGACATGAGCAAATTCTTTGTTGATAGCCATGGTAACTTCATGGTGAGAAACTATTAAATTGTTGTCTCATTGCATTTTCCATTTTTTGTAGAGTCTTTGTCTCATGTGCATTTACCCTATAACATTTCATTGTTTATGCAAAAAACAACAACAACAACAAAAACCAAAAAAACAAAAACAAAAAAAAAAAAAAACAAAAAAAAAAAATACAGAAAAAAATCGTAAATTATAGAACAATATCAAAATGTCTTCGATCTCTTTTTAGGGGATAAATTCGAAAAAGGGCCCTTTTGATCGCGTTTTGACGATGTTGCAACAAGAAATATCATTTAAGATACATATGAGCCGTATGCCAGGACAGAAGGGACAGTGGCGGATCCAGACTTTCTGCTAAGGGGGGTCCCGACTCGAAATTTTTCCATAGGGGGGAGCCGGAACCCATATTTTAAAAAACCCTAGGAATTTTAAACATTTCCCAACCGAAGAGGGGGCGGGCCCAAAAGCCCCCCCCCCCCCCCCCCCTTCCAACACTGAAGGATGTAACTACAGAGAAGGTGAGTTGCAAAATATTTTTAAAATGTGATCAAATTTGTATATATTGAAGCTCTTGGGAATTATTTCGATTGTAATAGGACCAATAAAGTGTTTTTTAATGAATCACTTCTAGGTAAAGGCAAACATTTTCCGTTCAATTCATTGAACAAACCACCGAAGCAGGAAAGGCATACTGGGCGAAAAATTAATGATCATAATAATTAAAAGTATTGTAACTGAATAAGCATAGCCACTGATCCAATCAACAAGACATTTTGCTCAGTGTATACAATGAACAGCTTCAGCAATTTGAAATTTTTCAAAATTTCTCATCTTTGAGTATCAAAAAACAGCATGTTTTTAACAAGCATTGTAACTGCACCGAGGAGACCTTAGTTGTCGAAATAGCTATATGTAGTAATTTAAGGATATACTCTGGTGAGGAGCCAAAATCTTAAAGTATTAAACTTTTTTCAAACCTTGTTTTTGCAATGTTCTTAGCCTATAAATTCAATATAATAGAAAAATTCATAGGTTGCTGTGCAAATTATTTTGCTACAGATGTTTGAAAATGGCCAATTTTATCACTTTTGCTCATGTTTAGGTATTGTTACAAATTTTGACTATTTTCATGGAAAAACAGCAGATTACGGCATAAATATTCATTTTGTGATTGTTTTGAAACTACTTGATAGAAATGAATAATTTTTTGACACAATTTAAAGATAAGCATAAATTTTGTAAATTCAATGGATTTGTACATAAGATATAAATAAATTTTAAGTTATTAGTTATTTCTAAATGAGACTTCAACGAGACCGAAACATGACCAGAATACATCCTTAATTAACATATATCGTTAACTCAAGACAGGAAAGTTTGTGATGTTTTAAATTTGGTTGCATATTTTTATAACATGGGTTATTTCGGTAAAAAGATTGGATATACATTTTTCTTAAATTTCTATTTTAGGAATGATAATACGTAAATAGATAATGAAATTCGTCCCCAAGCCTCTTTCTACAAGCCATTCGTATGTACGTATCTTTATATGAGGATCACATGTCACAAGACTATTGTAGTCTTTTGAAAAAGTATATCAAATGATATCGTATATTTTTCTACTGCATTTGATTTGTTATTTCCTATTTTAAATGTTTTTGTAAAATTGTTGTTCAATATTTTCCAAAAACACATATCACAAAGACAAAGACTTAAGAGCTGATTGCTAAACTGACATATTCGGGTCCTCACTATTGAAAGGAAAGATTTTCTTGAGAAAATTAAAATCTAAGGTTGAAAACTCCCTGAAACTACATTAGAATATACAACAACATACTAGGTAAAGTAATGAAATGCCGTAACAATAATTGCAGCAAGGCGAAAGGTGAAGTGATTCACATTTAACAAAAGGCCCTCAAGAGCCTTTAATGCTCATCTTTACCTTGGCTAACATAAACTGTCTATGCTAAAGGCTCTAAAATTAAGCTATAGCTCAAATAATCCATGTTGTGAAGAAGGAGAAGATCTTCGAAAGTTTTTCAATAGGGTCCAAAGTTAAAACTATGTTCCTAGCTTGAGGCAACCCTGAACAAATTGTAAAATTTTACGAAAGAAACAGAAAACAACTTTTTGGGAGACCACCTAAGGACCATTGTGTCTAAGTTTGATTCCGATTGACTCAGTAATTGCCGAGGAGAAGTTTTCCCATTGAAACCAAAGTGAAACCATATTTTCCGTTTTGGGCCATCTTGGATAAGATAAAACAACTTCTTTGTCAGGGATCATCCAAGGACTACTTTTTTGTAAGGGGAGACCTCAAGAATTATTGTGGCAAAATTTGTTTTCAATTGGTCTAATTGTTTTAGAGAGGACCTTTAAAAGTTTTCCCATAGGGTCCAATGTAGAACTATGTTCAACGCTGGTGGCCATCTTTAATAAGGTGCGAACCTGAAAAATAGTTTTGTAATGTAGGAGACCACCGAAAAATAATTGTTGCAGAGCTGGTTCAAATTTTCTCAGTAGTTTTAAAGGTTAAAAGGTACCACCGACGGACAACGGAAGCATAGTAAGATAAAAAGTTTGCCTTAGCTATAGTAAGGTGAGCTAAATTGTGACATGCGCAACAAAAATCGGATACAATAACAAAACAACAAAATTATTCATAGGTAGAAGAGGTGAGAACTTAACTATAAATTACCTTTACATTGTAATAATTTATCTTTTTCTTTTGGTGTTTGCTTTTAAATTAAGTTAAGTCTCTCGATTGAAAAGTCTTGTCATGAATATAGAGGGCCACTTCATTTCTATTCTGAACTGTTGCAAAGACCGGTATATTGTTAGGTCAAGAGACAAAAATTCAAATCAGGTGGAAACCACCGTAAAAATTGTCGACCGCAATGGTCCTGACTTGGTACAAGCATTCTTAAAGAAATGGCTGGTTAAACCGGTTTTATGGCGTGCCAAACAGCCCCTGCCATTGCGGTAGTGTCCGATAGCAACTGAACAACAATTAGATCGTAGACAGTTAAAAGAAATGAGCATCCCAGTACTCAGTAAATACAGAATTAGGACTGACACTTTTCCTCAAGGGACTGATATCTATTGAAGAACTTTTTAATGATCGTAGGAATTTTTTGAAGCCTTGATTAATAAGGCGGTCATGGAGATAACTATGTCTAATGAGAAAATCAATTTAATATTACAGTTATCGTTTACATAGCAAGCTTGTTTGTTTTTACTGACTTGTGTTTACTGCTTCTTTTGCATTTACAGAGAAACACTATCTTAAATAAATACATAATACTATACACCATGCTTTAGTGGTTTTGAAATTCCAAAAATACTTGGTTAAATTTCAGAAAAATATTGTAAATGAAGAGTTCGATACTAAAACAAAACTCCAGGACGATTTCAAAACCGAAATTACAGGGAAATTACTCAGATAGGAATGCTCTATCAATAGACTGTAAATCTGAAATAACAACATCCTGCAGTACAAAATATATAAAATAATTGCCCGAGTGTCTTCAAGAATTATTCTTTGTCTGATTGGATACCATCAAGTTTTGTCAAGGATAATTAAACAATTTTCCGTAATAAGACAATGTACCGTGAGTAGACAGTTTTCTGGTAGCTGAGTATAGGTTCACCTAAATTCGTACCAAATGTAATAAGTCAAGATCATTTGCAGGCTATGAAACATTTAATATTGTATTATGTGGAGCCCCAAAAAATCTCTAAGATTATATTTCGCATTTTTCCTGTTTGGAAAAATTGAGGAGTAAATAAAAAATGAGGAGAGATTTCATTTGTGTTGCTATAGGTAAAATTATGATCATACTTATATTTATTTCAGTAGTTTCCCAACTTAAGATATTACTTTCATTGGTCAAATAATCATCTATGTGAGCCAATGGAAGCATTAATATTGAACAGAATACCTGCAATTTTTTTTTTTAACTTGTCACCTGAGTGCTTGATTTGCATGATTCTTACAAGAACCTATACTTAAATAGAACAGCAGTAAAGTTTTTCCTTCACAAACAAATACATGCAATTTACATTGATAAAAAGTATATCTTGCACGCTCAGGCATCTTGACCACCAATTTTCTTACGAAGTACTTTAATTCAATTAATTCTTTAACTATTACAAACAAGTGAAAAATCGGTGCAAATTAAAATTAGTTGGTCAAAATAAAATACACGCAAAGACGCAGTTAAAATATGTATGTTAAAATATGGCAAACATTATCATTTTGAGTTGCCACCGGACACTACCGCAATGAAAGGGGAGTTTGGCATGTCATAAAACGGATTTAACCCACCATTTCTTTCGAAATGAAGTCAGGATCGATGTCAGGATCGATGCGATCGACAATTTTTCCGTGGGTTTCCATCTGATTTGTCTTTTTGTCCCATGGACTTTGACTCTTGACAATTCTATTCGGTAATTTTGTTATTACCCCTATTTCTGATAATATTTAATTAATGAAGTTAATGTATATTTATTTTCTGTAAGCGGACATTTCGATAACTTACGTCTATTTTGTCACCAACTGTCAATATTCTGCTGGAAGTAATCTTACAATGCTTGCTTAATAAATGCAAGAGACATATAAAAAATATGATGACTTAACAGTTGGTTAACCCATATGGTCATCAAGTATGTATTTAACCTTTTACAAACAGAATGTCAACCTTACGAATAAAATAAATATGTATTAATTGCTTTTACTTTGTATTATCAATTATAACATTTTTGAAAATTTGATATTAATTACTAGTATATATATCTCCTAGTTGTCCAAATGTCTTTGTGTAAAAGTACTTTGGCCACACCAAATTAATTAGTAGTTCTTTGGAAACGCCGCTCCTAAATTGGCAAAATAAAAATTTAAATATAAAAATTATTTCGCTGCTCCTAAATTTCCAAAATCAAAATAAAAAAATTAAAATTAAAATCTCGCACGTTGAAATCAACTAAAGTTTTCAAGAACTTGATTCCAAAATTATAAAGATGAATCTGTGTCAATTATGCGTTCGAAAACAGGGAAATAGCAGTGTAGTTAAGCGTTATTTTGATTCAGATGACATGGCCGCAATAAAATGATTTGGGAAAGGAGTCATACCCGGGTTTCATACACTTCCATCTGCCTTTTATGAATAGTTGTGAGGCATCCAACTGGAATTATTTAAGCTCTCCCGTCCAATTCTTTTTCACAAACACTTGAGTGGTACATAAGTTCTTATAACGACTGGGTTACTGCGTGACATTTCCATTGTTTTCAACATTCATTCAATTCGTGTTTTGCACGTATCATTTTTTCTATGACTTGGGTAAATAAAGAACAGTTTGTGGAATGACTAGTCCTATAACATAAGCCTTCATTTGTTATGCAACTTATAATATTTGGACATGAATATGAAAAACACGACTAGAACATTTACGGTGGAATATTTCTAAGACTTCATAAAATTAACAAGGGAAATAATGAATGTTCTAGCACCAGTTTAAGATAATCACTGCCAGATACTGACCAACTCTGCAACATATATTCATGTAATTGTCAATTAGAATTTGCCAGTCTGGTTTTTTTTTTCTTTTTCTTACTTTTAGTACATCTTAAATGGTTTCTAGTGACCATCTACACCTTAATGAAATTACATACACTTGCTTTACACAATTCTTTAATAGACTAGTTAGTGATCAATATGTGAAAAGTGTACTGTTTAACATCATATAGTTGTGGCTATAGCTATCATGCAACAGAAGGTCAGAATGTGAAAAAGTTGTTGTTAAAGGCAAGCAATTTACAAAACTTAGTTTATGCAAGGCAATTTGTTAGACTGAATGATAATAGACACTATTATTATTAGTTCAATAATGACCTTTTAAGTCTAGAGGTTGAATATCAGCTGTTATGCAGGTTCAAATGCACACATTTTAAACAATATTGAAATGCTGGAAAGGAAAAATAAAAAAAAAAATTCGCTCGCTCTTAAATTCAAGAATATTTGAAGCGAAAAATTTAAAATTAAAAAAAAAAATTCGCTCGCTCGCCCCAAATTTTTTGGCCAAAATCTCAAAGAACAACTAATTAATTTGGTGTGGCCTTAAAGAAGTTTTCAAAATTTTAAGGAAACTTTTAGAATTATATTATATACACACATCCCCTAATTTCACAAGCTATAAATCGACAAAAGTTTTAAAAATCTTGTCAACAATTTCATACTGACGTGTCATGAGTCAAATTCATAAAATATGGCATTTATAGCTTTCTCGTACGAATCCGAGCTCTTGGATTTCCTGGTCTCAAGAAAACTGAACTTTATATTTGTAAACGTTTTTGAATCATATACATGTCCCTTGATTTTGTAAAAGCTTTAATTTTACCGATAGTTCATTTTTTGTCAATTTCTAGTGTCAAATATCAAGTTCAATCTTGCATATTGCCAGAACAAACCGACATGTGTTCATCTTGTTTTACTTTAGCTTGTATTTATGTTTGTATTTGTATTGTACACCTCATGAATGTAATTTCAAGATTTTATTATAGTCTTTCTGGAGTAACCTTAGGCCAATTTAATTGGCTATTTGGCTACATATCCTACAGATTGACAACTAAATAGATGTAGAAAAACTGGTTACAAATCCTACATAGCTGTAGAAAAACTGTAGAATTGGTTAAAAAAATTGATCAGTTGATACTTACCTCAGCAGCTATGTTGTGTTCAGTGAAAAACTTTGTTACACTGTGAACATTTATAAACTGGATTTTTTATTTCTTATACAGAGGTGAATTCATAATTTTGATTATTTCAAACAAAATTTTAAAACAGCCAAAATTTTTGTTTTAACATTTATATTCAGTTTAATATTTTTTATGGTTAATAGTATTATTTTGGTATAAAACAGAAAATTAGTAAGTTGGCCATATAATAAATTTACCAAGAGAGGTAATAGTACTCATAAAATCATCTCCCATCAATAAAACAGTTTTTCATATCCCCCCTCAAAATGCTATGCCTAATTAAATCTTTGTGGGCATATCCAAATTTCTTACAGTAAAAATCATTAACTTTTATTTTTTAATTCATCAACTATGATGAGTTTTTATGGGAGTTCACACTGTCAGTGCTTTCGTTTTTCGTGTTGTCTTGTATATCATAGTGTAACATTTTAGTTTTGTCTTCGTGAGTGATGTTTGTGCTACCGATTTGTTTTTGTTATTGTTTTCATACTATAGAGATTTACAAAAAGCTTTTCCAAATTTCACCATGATACTGTTTGAGGGTTAGAGAAGTAGCATGCATCATGGATCACATTGGTTTTTGTCTAAGGGTTAGAAAATGACATTAACCAATCCGCTACGAAACAGACCTTTCAAAACACTTTATGCCTTACTGATAGTGTGACGGGTGTCGCTAGCGGGGCAGGACATGCTTACCCTTCCGGAGCACCTGATGTCACTCCCGGTTTTCATGGGAGTTCACACTATGAGTGCCTTAGTTCTTATTGTTATCTTTTTATTTCCGTGCATTGTGGCTGTCTCACGTCTGTTTTTTTTTGTCTTTGTTTTTATCTGTTTCCGTTTTTGTTATGTCATTGGACTTCGATTTTTGTAGTCATCGCTTCCCTTGTTCCTTCGGTATTCTACTGCCGTTGTTTTCTATTTACATAAAAACGATAAAAAGTCTTTGCAAAATTAAAAACAGAAAATTTCCTCATGTAGAAAGGCTTTCATTTAATATTAAAATAGTTCACAATGCTCAAAAACCAAGCACACAAAAGATTACTTCCAGAGATGAGTATCAACTACTCAATTTGGTAAGCCGAGTCTACAGTTTTTATCAGCAATTCAGTTGTCAATCTGTAGAATTGGTAGCCAAATGGCCAATAAAATTGGTCTAAGCTTATACTTAAAGGACAGTAATAACAATCAGACACTTTACGTGTGTGACATGAGGTATACAATCAATACATATATAAAAGACGGAATGAAAAGAACAGATATAAACTTACAAAAATAACAGGTTGTACCAAAACATATTCATAAATAATCAATTAGGGGATATTGAGTAAATGCACATGAGACCAAATCTCCAAAACCTTTTTTTTTATTTGGACAAACAAGTGAATGTGTTACCCCGTTTTGTCTGGATTGGTAGTCTTGAATAACTGCAACATCAGAGACTTAGAAAGAATATGATGCAGTTATACAGGCCAAGCAGCAACCCAGACCCAAACAACGCTCACCTGTCTCTCTCCAATATAGATCATGACTAAAACAACAATTAAACCAAATGAAATTAATTTAAGAAATAATTCATGGGCACCGGTGGTTTGTTGGAGATTTACATATGGGTGGCCATTATTTTCGTTAATATTTTACCCAGAGCGTAGCGTAGCGGAACGAGGGGTAAAATAAACGAAAACTAGAAAAACGGTGAGCAAAGCTCACTGATATATACCCCCCGCTCCACAATTTGATAATCAATCAAATCAAATTTTAAATTGGAAGATGCAAATCTACATTATGTCACAAAGACCATGTCAAAGTTTCATGAAAAACTATTCAGTTGTTCAAGAGGAGTAGTGGATAAGAGATGGATACCCACTTGTAATGTACTGTCAAAGTTCATGTTTTGCTATGGGAGACCCCAAAAATCAATTAAATCAAATTCCGAAATAGGAGGTGCACATCCATATTCTGTTACAAAGACTGTGTTAAAGTTTCATGAAAATCTGTTCAGTGGTTCAGGAGGAGTAGCGGATAAGAGATGGGTACAATGTACCCCCATGTGTACATGTAATGTAAAGGCAAAGTCCATGTTTGGCAATGGGAAACCGCACAAATCAATCAAATCAAATTCTGACATAGGAGGTGCACATCTACATCATGTCACAAAGACTGTGTTAAAGTTTCATTAAAATCTATTCAGTGCTTCAGGAGGGGTAGCGGATAAGAGATGGGAACCCCCATGTGTACATGTAATGGTAAAGTCCATGTTTGGCTATGGGAAACCCCAAAAATCAATCAAATGAAATTCTGAAATAGGCGGTGCACATCTACATTATGTCACAAAGACTGTGTTAAAGTTTCATGAAAATCTATTCAGTGGTTCAGGAGGAGAAGTGGATAAGAGATGGGTACCCCGATGTGTACATGTAATGTAATGGCAAAGTCCATGTTTGGCTATGGGAAACCCCAATAATCAATCAAATCAAATTCTGAAATAGGAGGTGCACATCTGCACTATGTCAGAAAGACTGTGTTGAAGTTTCATGAAAATCTATTCAGTGGTTCAGGAGGAGTAGCGGATACGAGATGGGTACCCCCATGTGTAACGGACGGGCGGAAAAACGGACGGAAGGACGGACGGACGGACACCCCCATCACTATATACCCCCCACTTTTCAAGCGGGGTATAATAATGGACACCATATGTAAATCGACTACAAACCACCGGCGAACATGAATTATTTCGATTCTAATACGACATTTAATGATCTGCGCGGACCTATAGTGTTACACAGTAAGGACAGTCATTACATAAGATTTACTGACATTTTTGAGCACAAAACATATTATGACGTCGTCTGTTTCAGCGTAAAGACTGTTGTGACTTCGGTCATAATGTTATTGGAGATTTTCATATGGCTGGTCGTCATGGTTCCCATTGTTCCCATATTAGAATTGAATTTAGTCAATAAATAAAAAGAAAAAGATAAAAACTAGAGTGACTGTGGCCTGTTGGGCCACGGATACGCCCCGTTCCACCTCTTCCTTAAATTTTCTTTAATATCTGGAAAAAAAGGAATCAGTGGAAAGTAAAAAAAGCAAAGTTGACATTTTCAATGTGTTGATAAGCTCCTGCGTAAGTTTCATGAAATTCCAATTGTAGTTGAGGAGGAGTAGTGGTTACCAGCTTTTGGTATCGAGCTAAAGTGAAAAAGTCCAAAACATGTCAAAATCTAGAAAAAAGGAATTATTGAAAAACTAAAAGCGTAGTGCACATCAATAATATGTTATCAAAGTCCTGCATAAGTTTCATGAAATTGTAATCAGTGGTCTTGGAGGAGTAGTTGATACCAGGCGATCACCATATGGTTTGCATTGAGCTAAAATGACAAAGTTCCAAACGTTTAAAAATCTGGAAAAAATTAAATATTGGAAAATAAATTACGTACTAGACATCTTCAATATATAATAAATGTCCTGTATAATTTTCATGAGATTTCAATAGGTGGTCAAGGAGGAGTAGTGGATACCAAGTGGTTACAATATGGTTTGCAGTGAGAGTGAATGACAAAGCCCAAAACATGTCAAAATCTGGAAAAAAGGAATTATTGGAAAACAAAAAACCTTAGTGCACATCTCCAATTTATAATTAAGCTCCTACATAAGTTTCACGAAATTCTGATCTGTGGTTTAAGAGGAGTAGTGGATACCAGGTGGTCACCATATCATGCATACGGTTTGCATTGGACTTAGATGACAAAGTCCAAAACATGTCATAAATCTGGAAAAAAGGAATTATTTTAAAACAAAAAGCGTAGTGCAAATCTACAATATGTAATTATGCTCCTACATAAATTCAATATAAATCCAATCAGTAGTTAAGGGGGAGTACTGGATACCAGCTTTTGGGCACAAAAAAAGACGGACGGGAGGAAGGGCGGAAGGATGGACAAAAGGACAGGAAGACAGGACAGGAAGACGAACACCATGAACACTATATACCTACTGCAAAAAGGGGGGGGGGTATAAAAAAGATTAACCTCTTTCCTTCAGTGAGAAAATAATATATACTTAAATTATAAATTAACACGAATGTAACAAAAACAAGCTTTAACAAGTTATAATAAGACAGCAAGTTTTCTTACATATACTGACAATTATTTATTTATTATTATACAGGGTAATGTTACAAAAGCAAAACAATCCTGAAGGTTTTTGAATGGAAGGACTGTCTGTATAATAATTAGGTATGGAACTAGACCTAAGGTTAACTATAAAAGGAGACAAATTAACAAATAACAAAATACCGAAGTTACTGTGAATTTATTTTCTGCATATGCGCATTTCGGCAGCTTATGTCTCTTCAGTGCAGACAAAATGTAAAAGTTTGGAAGACCGTAAAAATCAAAGATGTTAGAAAACTGATAGAGAACAAATGGCCGATATGATTTAAATGTAAAGTCAAACTCAGCAAAGGACAGAGCTTTGCGTGAACGAGATACTCCATAGTTTTCAACAAAATTTACAAAAATTTAGATATTGCAAGGTTAGAAGTATAATCGGCTTTCGGGTCAGAACCGAAATACTGACTACTGACCTGGTGAAAACCCTCGGGGACTAACAGTCGACCAGCAGAGGCATCGACCCAGTGGTAACAAATAACTAAATACTAAATAAAATTATTCGCCAATATTTTCATGACATTTTTGACATAGTCTTTCATTAACTGGAATGTTATGGCAACGACCTGTTTCTATCGGTATTCTACTTATCCAAATACGGTTGCTTTCTCATACTTTTTATAAATATTTTTCTTATTAAATGTTTTGCTTAAAACTTGAATAAATGTGTTCCCTCGAAGAATTTGAGTATCATCATATCATTTCTTTGCCTTGTCTCTGGACTTTGATTTATGTAATCTTGTGCTCTGTCCTTCGGTATTCTACTGCCGTTGTTCTGTACAAATTGGTTTTTAAGAATCTGGACCTGCGTCACTTTCACTCATGTTTAACTGAGAAAGTGTTTTTTTTTGTTTAATTACACATTTATAATCAGAATTATCTTATAAAAACAAATAAAAATGAAATAAAAACATAAACCATTCCAGTTTCGTTCAAAATAGATTTGATATAGTTTAACCATATGAAAGAGTTAACTCCATTTTGTTTTAGTTAAAAAAGTAATCTACTTAATTTATCTATAAGTTTTCTCCAGAAAGTAAGCATCAGTTAACCATATGCCATATAGTTAGGTGTAGTAGATATAACTTTTAAAATACGCTTACTCAACATAAATGGACTTGTTCAAGAATTTTCATTTCTTTCAACACCTCAGATCTCGCATCCATAAAGTGCAATAGGCTAAAACTCATAGAATCGAAAAGTTTAAGATGTAAATCAATTTGAATTGATTCGATTCTGATGCTGTTTTAAAAAAAAACAAAGGTTTTTGAGTTTGGTTAACCAGTTTTTTCTTCGCTTCGGAAAAACTACCATAACATCCAAAAATTAATCCAAGATATGAGTAAGCATCTACTACCCTTAGTTTTCCTTCCATTTAGTTTAATATGAAAAAGAAAGGAAATGGGGTAAATGTCAAGGAGACAACATCCCATATCCAGGTTAAAACGACCCAAAACAAAACATCTAGGGGTCACCATGTGGTCTTCAACACAGTGAGGACCCTCACACTATATAGTAAGTCATAAATGGCCCAAAAATGTAAAAAAGTGAATGAATAAATGGAAACAAACCACATCCAGTAACCCAAATATCAAGAAACTAAAATTTTATAAGAAGACAAGGACAACCCAATGACCAACACATTCCTGACTTGGGACAGGCGCAAAAATTGCGGTTAGATTAAACTCGTGTTCTTGGATCCAAACCCTCCCCTATGTGTGGTGAATGGCTAAAAATAAATGACTAGAAAAAAGTCCAACTTATCAAGACGAGTACCCTTACAATGAAGTACATAAAACATGAAGACAATACACACAGGTACTGTCCGGACAAATGCTCGCAATAACTGACAGCTAGCTAAGGACATAATTTCCGTTGACTATGATATTAAGCCTTCTTACATATATAATTTCAATTGAAATACTTTTAAATAGATTTGGTATAACAAAATAATCAATTATGAAAGAAGAACATGATATTGTGCAATGCCAAATACTGCCAATATGAAAAATTGTTTAAATTTAGTTATTATGTAAAGCATTTAGGAGATGATCAATATTTTTGACAACAAAAACCAGAAGTAAAGATTTAACAACAATGCTATATTTATATCGTTTATGAATAAGTTTCTTCAACGGATTAATAAGTTTTGAATTTATGCGCTTTATAAATGATATTGCCATAGAAGTTTGGATGTGAAATGCCCTGATGTATAAGAGCCCTGCATGTAGAACCAAATTTTTTTAATAAGTCAATGTATCTATAATAAACTTTAGAGAATGTTTTATCAATTTATGATATCTAAACCCTTGATGCAGAAGTTTTTCAGTGAGACAAAGATTTCTGTCGTTCATTTTGTAGAATTTCACGTTTACTAAATACCACAACTTCAGTTACTTTGTAAAATTAGCCCAAATTTCACACAAACCAAAAAAAAAGAGAGCATTGTGTTCTTTGGAGTCAGCTTATACAATTGTTCCATTAACATGCAATGTCCCGAGCAATTTGATAAAATATTTCTAGCTCAGTATGACATTTTTTCTTCGATAAGTACAAGTGAGCTAGCATAAGTTACAATTAAAAGAAATCCAAATCGTTTAGAAATACAAGAAAAAAGAGGTAGAGGAAAATGTATATGCTTTGCCTGTTGCTCAATCAAATTAGAAAAAAAATCACTAAGGTGACGACCATTTGATTATCAAGGCTAGGACTTGGGCTTTTTGTAAAGAAATGATTTAATATAAGTGAAGTGAAAGTAAATATTCTAATTCTATTTAGCATGAAAATAAATAAAATAAAAAACTTTTTGTCGCAAATGAAAATAATGAATTTGATTCCAGAAAAATCGCCTAAGTCCCTCCAGTCCCCGAAAGTCAAACGGCCGTCCCCTATGAGGAAAATTGACGTTACAACATCCGAATGTAAGAAGTCATTGAAATAATTGTACGTGAATAACCTACACAACATGCATATTTATCGAAGTAAAAAGAGAACCTGTATACATTAAGAGAGAGTGAAAGTTTTTGGTACTTGGCTAAAGGATCGGAGAACGAATGCCAATAATCAGTGTACCTTATTAGATCAACTCTAAAAACGAACGTTTGAAAGAACTAATATGTGATATTAATTAAGTCAGTCATAGACCTACCGTTATTAGAACATTTTGAGTGAACATTGGTAATGAACACCTGATAACCCTGAGCATCGCCCAAGTTGGCACTCCATGGCGGGTGGGGAGCAATGGAGTACCCTTGATATAATTTTTGTCAAGAATACCGCTTATGTACACGCTAGGGGCTTTCCTGATCTCTCTTGAGGGGGTGAATATTGTTCACCTCTTGTTAAAGACCCTCAGGCGACATCAAGGTGTAGACAGGAATAAAAGTCCCGTCCTTGATAAACTGAAGTTTTCTATGTATCGTGTGTGTTTTGGTCACATGTACATTCACTCCATATCCTTTCCTTTTTCCTACCTATATTTGCCACATAAAAGTCGAAGCATTATGGAGATGACCGGAGATAATTGTCTTCATGAAGTTTATCATTTTGTTTAATTTATTGTAAAGGTTATTATCGTGATTTACTACCCTGATTGCATTCCTTTTTTTTCAAATCCGTGATGTTTCAGTAGAAAGTGAAAAAAAAAATATTTCGAGGTCTTGCAATTCTTGTTTTGTTTTCAAATTAGCAGACTTAACTTTAAATATGCTTTTATGCTTTTTAAAAAAGTACTTCAATGGCTGGCCGATTTCTTCAAATGTGTAATTTATAGAACAAACAACGTTTCGTTTTTGGCATTTGTTTTAAGGTGTTTGCAGGGTATTAATTTCCTTTTATAGAATTTTGTGAAATTCTCTTTTTAGAAACATAATTGTATTATTGTTCAAAACGTAAAATAAAATTTGGGGGTCAACATGAATTTAAGCGCAATAACTGAAATTGAAAATTTCAGGATTTTACATAGAAATGATAAGGAAATTGATTATATTACAGGATAGCTTGAAAAATTTATTATAGATTTTGTTCTTACTTTGCATGTGCTTTGAGTTTAGTTTACATATACAAAATGAAAATTAAGGGTCACCGTTGAAATAAGAGAGATAAATTGCGACATATTAATTTGTCTAGTAATATCTATGTTAAATTATATTATAATTTCTGTGTTGCGTAAATCCAGCAACATATTTAAAGCTCGCGTGTTTTAATTCACGTTTTTGTGATGAAAATGTTGTAAAAGTGATAAGGAATAAAAATTTTAGATATTTTGGAACTTCCTTTTTATTTGAAATAACTATTTTGCTAAATTTGTTAATGAATGAAACCTAAATGAACAAATATTAGATAAAAATGGCGGAATAATACCACTGAGACGATTTAAGTGTTGCTGCATATTCAAGTATATTATATATTTAGACATAATAGAATACGCACTGAAACAGAAACACCTACAAACGAACCAATCAAAATCATTTTCCATTCATTACCTCAAGCGCACTGCTGTCAATCAATTTGTCTACAATGTGTGTATTTTCCTTTGTTTATCGGCTTCGGGTGTAAAAACTACATTTTTGTCACTGGGCCCAATCAATTTTGGGTACAAACAATTTCGAGGTTATTCTTCGTGATTCACAGATAAGAGAAATTAAATGTGGTTGGCAAGAAATTGTTTATACTAAGAAGCGTGATCTTTATGAAATTGTTCAATGAAGTAATTTGATAATGTCTTGTGGTCTTAATTTTGAAATAGTTACACTTTTTAAAGGTATTAAATCTTTCACTGTTTTTTATCTTCAGCATGCAAATAATTGGCGTATGCATATAATTAACAAAATACCGCTTTTTGCACTTTTTTTAAAAACAAAACATGTTGCCAATTAAAAAAAAAAGAAATTCAGCGAATGAAATATGAAAATCGAAGTCTTAAAATACATTTTGCAGGTCAAAAATCAAAATCAAAATAGAAAATTATAAAAGATATAAAAATTCTTCCGAATTGCTGTTTAGTGGTCATATTACAACTTCTACAAATTCTACTATGCAAATATAAAATAGATTATTTGACATCAGTACTTATGTTCTTCAGGCGAGATCCAGGAAATTTGAAAAGGGGGTTCCAATTGAGAAGTGAAGAGAAAATTAGCGGAGCGGAGCGAGGCGCGAAATTTTTTGGGGTATTTCTTAGTAAAATACTAGGCTTTTCACTTAAAAATACATGATTGTCCAAGAAAAAAGGGGGTTCCAACCCCCGGAACCCCCCCTTGGATCCGCCAATGGGTTCTTTATCATCTTCAGACACACTTACAACTTGGTCTACCATATATATATATATATATATATATATATATTCTATTAGAATGAATTATTCTAAACAATAAAAGATAAATAATAGAGAGAACATAATGCCATATGATCACAATTACACATAAAAAAGTACAACAGAGACGACTTTGTTGAAATAAATTTGAAACAACTACTAAGTATTTGTAAGTATTCAACATCTTTTTAGCAAAATACTTGATTAAATTATACTTTATTTTGTTTTTTGTAAATGAATAATTTAGGAGATATGTTTCCTTTGCTATTAGAAAAAAAAAAGCTTGACATTAATATTCGAATTCATCTTGTTTTTTTTTTCAATGAAATATTTGTTTTGGACAAATTGTCAATTTTAATCATGATTAACATTGTTTTCTAAGTTGATGTTTTGTTTATTTTATTAAAATTATTTCATTATTATCAAATGAATCGAACCTTTTGTAAAGTTTGTTTGAAAACGGATTTAAAAACCCAGGCTTGCTTTCTTTTGCAATGGTTCAAAATTTTTTAATATTCCTTTCAATTTTTGTTTTTGTTTTAAAAGTTGAAAAATCATATTTTTATTTGTCCCTGACATATGAATAACAAAATACAGAAGTTACTGTAAATTTGAAATCATGATAAAAAATAATGACACTCGTTTAATTTTTGGTAAAGATTAACGTAACATTGGTAATACTTTATCCGTTATTTAAACACACAATGGCGATTAGCAATAAAGTTTCCCTTGTTGAAGTTTTCAAGAGATTAACGGAAATTAGAGGGTTTTTTTTGGTCAAAAGACATCAAATAACACAATACCGAAGTTATTCTAAATTTAATATCAACATATGGCCATCTCTTCAGTGCAGATCAAATCAAAACATTGGAAATCCAGAAATCGAAAGATGCATAAAAGATTATAAAAGCTGATCGAGAACAAATAATCAAAAGGCTTAGAGCTTTGCATGAGGGAGATGCTCCTTAGTCTTCAACAAAAATTACTAATTTAGATATTTTAATTTTCAAAATAAAATCAAAATAGCATAAACATTTTCCCATAAAAACCACCAACTTACTTGAAGTACTGTAAAAGTTATTAGTTGTAAAGTATTTCATTACATTATAATTACCATTACTTGTAATTTTAATTATGGAGTTTAACTCATCGTATTTAATTTTGAATCATTGTAATACTCTTGTTTGTTTTCTCTGATCAGAACTCTTCACACAATATTGAATACTGAACTCGAATCTAAAAACTTTTAGTAAAAAAATGTTTAATTCCATTTTTTCATGCATTTTATCCTATTTCTTATGATTTTAATATTACGCCTGGGAAAATTTTATTTAGATACCAATAAAAAATGCAAGTACAAATATAGTAAAAATGATACTTACCTTTAATTAACGAAGAAAGGTATGTATACTATTTCTGCAAATGATCTGTTTTATGAGTGCCCTGACCAATCATTGGCCATAGAATATACCTTGATATTCTATCGATCTGGTATATTATTATGTTTATTATTGCAATGATTAGGTTGACACAAAAATATAGCACATCAAACAGCATTTTTTATATGGAATAAAGATAATTTTTTTACGTAACAGTGTAAAAATTATGAAATCTGCAAAAATCTATGTTAAAAACAAAATGTTTTAAAACTAAGAAGTATCTCCCTCTTGTATATTTCTGTCCTTAGCTTATTTTGGCTGCTCATTTAGATTAAGTTCACATTTAAAATTTGAAATCAGTCCACTTTTACACATATTGTGGCTAACAGTCTTCAAAATGACATTTACGCTAGAAACATATCACTTGTCGGTATGGCCATATGCAGAAAATAAAAACAATAACGTCGCCATTGTCTTATTTACATAAACATGCCATTAGGTTCGCATTTATTGAACAATGACGGCAGATGCTGAAATATAAGGTTGCGCTTAAACTCTTGTCATGACTTTTGCTAGCAAAACTTTGGAAATCATATTGAAATTTCGGTTGATGATTAGGTCAATAAAATTTCTGGAGCAATAAGTAATAGAACATTTCTTTTATTAATTTTTCGCCAAACGTCATCACCAATTTTATCTATCGACCCTTTTGCATCCCATCTTAATATTATCATTTTATTTCTTTATACCTCTTCTTTGTGTAGTGATGTTGAGAGTATTACAGCCAAGTTCTCTTTGACCGGTTGAGAGATCTTAATCAATTTTACAAAGAGGGGAATCAAAAATGCGACATATTCTAATTGTAAGATTTCAAAGGGAAACTATTTCAACTGAAAATGTTTAATCATTCTTCTGTTAACTCCCTTACATTTACTGTGTACCCAAGCTTCACAAGAATCCCTACATGCAGGATCTGCCAGATGCACCACTAAACCCCTATCCAAACTCCTTACCACTTTATTGAATGCCGATAGAGATGGTTCAAAAGTTACTGCAAAAAAGCCGATTCTACGAGCGGCGTGAATCAGATGTGGACTCTTAAAAACTCCAAACATCTCCTGGAACAGCTCTCCTCAAACAGTCTACCATACTGCAATAGCATTCAAACGTCTGATTTTTCTACCCTTTATACAACCCTTCCGCATAATTAACTTAAAACAATAATTTCCGATCTAATACATCAATGTTTCTGTACCAAAAACGGAGAACGCAGGTATTTTATTTGGTAATAGGAATAGATAAAACATTTTGTTAAAATCATACTGAGTCAAACAAGAAATACAGTAAAAATGACGTGATAAAGATACTTGAATTTTTGATCGACAACAACTTTGTTGAATGTGGAGGCCGCGTTTTTCAACAAACAATAGAGATTCCTATGGGAACAAATTGTGCGCCACTTTCAGCTGGCCTTTTCCTTTATTCGTATGAAGCAAAGTTTTTACAAGGGCTAATACAAAAGAAACAAAAACAACTAACCCAGACTTTTAATTTCTGTCTCAGATATATAGACGATGTATACTTTCTCTTTATAACCCAAGATTTAAAGAATATTTACATCGAATCTACCCCAGTGAAATTGAAATTAAAGAGACAACCGATACACCTAATTCTGCTTCATATCTCGAGCTTTTGTTATACATTGATGAACATGGACATCTAAAATCTAGGTTATATGACAAACGCAATGATTTTGATTTCCCAGTTGTGAACTTTTCCTTTCTCAGCAGCAAAATACCTACCTCATATGGAGTGTATATATCATAATTAATTCATTACTGTAGAGCTTGTAGTTCATACAGCGACTTTGTGGAAAGGGCAAAAGCAATTATACAAAAACTGCTGAGTCAGGGCTATGTTCAGCCATTGTTACTTTCGTCCCTTCAGAAATTCTATTGCCGTCACCCTGACATCATAGATAGATAGAAATGTCAGTGTCACAGATAAAAACTGACATTTTCAGCTAGATGCACGTCTTCCCGGATTTGACATTACAAATTCTGACTTTATCCTGGATTGACCCACTGATAGTGTGACGGGTGCTGTATATAGAGCAGGACATGCTTACTCTTCCAGAGCACCTGATGTCACTCTTTTTGAGAGTTCACACTGTTAGGGCTTTAGTTTTTATTGTTGTATTCGTAGTGTTTGTGTGATTTGTTGGCATGTAGCGTCTTTGGCCTTCCGTATTCTGATGTTCTTACTTTTGCATTGTCTCTGAACTTTGATTTTTGTAATCTTGTTCTTTGTTCCTTCGGTATTCTACTGCATTCTACTGTAATTTCAGCAATTAAACTCACAGCTTTTAAAAGGGAAAATGCAGGAAATTAGAATAAGCAAAAGCTCAAGACCTACAAACCAATTCACTAACAGCCGTTTTGCAAGTAATACCTCAACTCTTGATTCGGGCGTTTACATTTTAACAGATTTCTTTGTTAAAGTCAGCATTACAACAGGCGTTTGCAGCAATGCAAAAGTTTTTCAATTTCAATTTGTTTTCATTTGTATCCCTTTCAAACACTAACATATTGTTATCCTTAAAGAATATATAGTTTTCATAGCAAAACTTAATCGTGGTCAGGTTTAAAGAAAAACAACATTCTGATTACCTGTTTATATTGCCCACTTCTTACTTTATGGATGTGCATACGTTGGATTGTCTTCTATAAAGCTTTTTGTCAGGCAACGGATGACAGCGGATGTAAGAACATTTTGCGCAAGTTAATTTTATGTTTGTTGACGATCCCGTATCCATGATGTAGTGTTTGTTCGACATCTAGCTATGAATTCCACTCAATTATATGCTGGGGAAGTCTTGAACTTTGTATGACGTATTAGCACAGCTAGTTGTTGAAGAAGCCTCTATGTGACTTCAAGATGAAGGACAACAGCAAAAGTGTTAAATGGCTCGGTATAACCATGTATTTGCGGACACCTTTTCTTATGTGCATATTTAATCCATATACTTTCATTTTTATGGAAAATACACGTAAATTTTGATCTTCAGACCTATAGTATCCTGAGGGATAGTTATTTCTGCGACTGTCTTATTAATCATGGCTTCGAAAAATTTCAGTCTTCTGCGATCATTGATAAAAAAAGAAAAAAAAGTTCTTAAATTAACTTGAGTCGCTCTTGGTAAAAAGTTTTTGTCCAATAATAGTTCAAGACTTTTTTGCTTAGTGCTGTGATTCAATTTTTTCACTGCTTACGACCTTTCAAAAGCAACTGCTGTTGAGTTGCTCCTGGACACTTCCAAAATAGACGAAAAAGGTATGGAGTGCTATTCCACCAGTTTAACCACAACTTCTTTCGAAATGCCGGCACCAAGTCAGTAGCATTACGGTTTTTGTATCTATAATGTGTTTTTGCCCTTTGAACTTTTCAGATCCCTAAAATATATCATTTGCTTAAAGTTTAGCAGTATAATTGGCATAATTAAGATTGCATTAAATTCAAAATTTACGACTCCTCATATACATAAAATATTTGTCAGCTTTCCAAGCTACATATGTTCAATGATATACTTTACATATACACGCAAAATGACGAGTAAATTCGAAGTTGTACAAGGCAAATACCACAACTATATATATCCGCAAAAACGTTTTAAGGCGAAAAGGCGTAATAATAAGGCGAATGCGTAATGATGCCCTCCAATCGTTTATTTTCAATTTAAGCGTAGTGTATACCAAAAATTTGCCTTATATTTTTACATACATTGCAACATTACTTATAGTAGTTTTGAAGTAAGCTAACTACAATCAAATGGAAAAAAAAATGGATAATAATCACTCTTTTATAAATTTAAAGCCAAAGTTATAAAAAGTAAAACTCATATAATCTTTACACTTTCCGGAACACCTACATGTTCCTGTTTATTGTAATATCAGCATGTCAAACAAAAAAATATGAAGTTCAGATCGGAAGAGGTCTTTAATGTAACCACTAATAATTTTTTTATCTTAATAAAATCTAATGTTTTCAAAAATACCATTGCTTTTCAATTTTTAATGTCTTTTATAAATAAACACAAGAGTTCAGTTGATGTTTGCTAGAAATATCAAAATCTTTGTCCAGTTAGTATACTTTTCATGACATTTATTAGTTTTTAGAGATGCACATATAATTTTATAATAAAATTGTACTTAAGATAGAGTTCGTTAAACAAACAGGACAGCAAACTTACCCATTACGTTTCTTTGCAAAATAGTTTCATATCATAAAAAGTCCCTAAATGCAATCAAAGGGTCAATAGGAAACATCTTCAATAGCTTACAATTATAACCACATGCCATAATCTTCCAGTTAACTACACGGGAAAAGTACAAATAAGGCAAAAGACAATTGTAAACAACGATAGGATCTCGGGAAAACCGGACTTGGTACCGGCACTAGCGAAAGCCATCGATAGGGTTTAAGGGTACCCAAACCACCTTTATCTTTCCCGTTTCCCTATAGTATAACAAACATACGAATAAAACCCAGTAAAGGGAGACTATTAACTCTATGACCACAATCTTGAAAGAAGAGAAAATGCCAACACGTAATTTTGAAAGATTGGTCTAGTCACAAAAGGAAAACATACAACCATTTTGAAGAATACTAGTATTCGGCTGGTAGATGCAAGTCTTTGAAATTATTTCAGGTGGGTCAGGTGTTTTCGTCTGTAAAATAATTGTTGAAACATATTTTCAATAAAATAAATTTGACCAGAGTATTTTTCTCTCAGGAACCATCCCCCTTTCAGAACAACGATGTTGTCATATTTGTGTCTCTGGTTCATGTCTCATTGAGATTATATGAAATATTCAAATGCTAAGATTTATAACATTTCCTCAGTGTTGTCCGTGTCAAAGCCAATTTAACGTATTCGTGAAGAATATCAACTATGACGTAAATAATGTTAGTAACGTTCCAGTGTTTGTTGTTTTCTTTTTAGTTTCTGGCGTTTTTAACGAAGCTGGATTGTGAGTCACCTCATATTTAGATATGAAATGTTCATATCTTCTGTAAAACTTCTTTAAAAGTATTCAGTAATTTTAATATCTATTACCTGGTTGCAAATGTTTTAATGTGGCAGTAAAGTTTTAAATGAAGGCTAGAACAAGCGCGTGCGTATTGAGATTGACATTTGAGAAATGTACATTCCGTAGGAGCTGGAGGAATGTCGCCATCATGAAAAGGGTAATTAGTAATAGAAAAATCAAAATCGTCCCTTTTATCATTAAGTTTAGTTTTTAATTTATCAGAGTCAATGATCATCAATGATACTTCGATCCAGAAGAGGGCAGTATCACGAATCATTGTTTGCTTTATTAAGTTTAAGTTCTTGTGGAGAAATTATGTTGACACTACTTAAATACAGGGGCTTTTCAATAGTAAGGATATCGTCAATGTACCTGTTCTCATTGAAAATTAAAATAAGTGCATCACTATTTGGTACAGTTCCATTTAGCTTTTTATGAAGTCCCGTTAATTACAGAACAGACAAAGATCTGCAATGAGAGGTGCACAATTAGTACCGATGGGAGTTTGAATGATCTGTTGATAAACAATAGTACCAAATCGAACATAGTTCGAGTTAAAAGATTTGGAAAAAGAGTATATATTTGTTCCGGCAGATAAAGCAGCCAATAATGTAGTCGTTGTTTGACGTAAGTATTACATCGAGGTGCTTCGGAATGAAATTACCAATTCTAGTACATTTCAAGCTACCACGTCAACAGAAACACAAATAATTGATGATCACATGATAGCTGCAGCTGAACTTAAAGCAACTTCTCATTATAAAAGCATTCCTACTATGTATTAGCTTCCTAAACTTCACAAAAATTCTTTCAAATTTCGTTTTATTTCGGCATCAAGTAAACTTCTACTAGATGTTCATATGTTCAACTACACATATTTCTGATTTATTGACCAGTGCACTTACTACCATAAAAAATCTCGTCATCAACTTTAGCAACAAATCTTATGAATACAGTGGAATTAACTACTTTTGGAGTGTTAAAAATTCGGTAGAAGTTTTGGAAAGACTTCTGTTAATGAAGCTTACACCACCGTCGATAGCTATGATTTTTCTAACCTTTATCAACATTACAACATACACTCATCAAAGAGAAATTTTCGTATTTGATCAAATGGTCCTTCAAAAAATCAGGATGTACGTACATTTAAATCGTTTTTCAGTGACGACAAACATGACAAATATAATGGGTCATTCTCAAAAATCGTCAATATTTTGAAGATGATTTGAAGATAATTTTAGAAAAAATCAAACTGGCCATTTTGTTTCAGTTTTAAGGTTTTTGGGTCCTTGATCATTTGAAGTTTGAGAAACAACATCTTGGCATTAACTTTGAATGCATGAAAATAAATTTTAATTGAAAAATAAGTCAAATGCAACCAGCCAGTGTCCCTTGTGTTACTATTAGGAAAAATGATAAAAATCACATATGTTATTAGAATATTACCATTGTAACCCCCTTGATATAATGAACAAATAAAAGTCACTGGTATAAAATGATATAGATTTAGTTATTTTACATAATTGTTTTTTTAATTACAAGTCTGTTGCGTACACGAACGGGATAAGACCTTTCAAACTTTAACAATTTATTTACTAATTATTTCAAATATCAAAAATATGTTATTGTTTATATCATTATCTCAATCATACACTATCTTTCCTCTTAATTTTGACCACTAGAGTTAAGCTACAAATTTCTGGTTTGTCAAAAACTGGTCGGTAACACCAGGGACAACTGTGTAACACAAGGGACACAATTGGTAACACTAGTGACTTTCTACCATCAAAAATAAAATACTGTCTCTATATTTTTACAATTTAAATATTTCAAGTTAATGGCCCACAGATGGAACGATGACACCAACATTTTCAATCAAAGAGAATCAAAATTTTAACTTAAAACATGAAAATAATACAAATTTTGACTTCAGTAACACAAGGGAACATTTAGTTACACCAGGGACATTTGTATCAAGTACATATAAACATTGTTTTCTTCTTATAAAAATGGCTCAGCGTTCTAATCTTAATTACTAAATGGAAAAGTAGAGGTCAATTACTTCGTCTACTTGAAGAGAAAACTTACATCCAGGCATCCAGCAATCGCCCAAGCAGGTAACAATAGGGACATTTGGTAACACAAGTGACATTTGATGTCTACAACATTATCAATTAAAAGTTTTTTGAAAAGTTTTCACGTTTATATTTTACTTCTGAAAACAGATTAGTAGTCATTTATTACTCCCTTCTTTCTAAGAAACATAAAGAAAAGCTAACCCAAATGTATTTTAGCACGACACAATTGATTTGTGTTTGCATGTTATCGTTTCGGCTACTTTTGTTACCAGATTTTTGTGCATTTTAATAGATCTTTTAGTTTTGTAAAACTATCGAATAAAGAAGTAGAAAATTACCAATTTATTGCTCTATTTACTTTTTAAATTTGATTTGTATTCAATGGTAATATCGAAGTTGAATCGTTGAGTTAGCACTCACGTTTGTCCCTTGTGTTATTTTAAATGTCCCTTGTGTTTCTTTTTTAAAATTGTCCCTTGTGTTACTGTCTGTATAATGTTTCAAAAACCCTTACTATTGTGAATAAGGACCTGTGTTTCCAATAAGATGTAGTAGAAAAGTATTGTGCGCGGGGTGATTGCATTTGTTTTTGTCTACCTCTCAAACATGGTTGCTTAGAATCAACTTGTTGCCCCTGATTTTACGAATTTGGTCCCTTGTGTTACGTAACACAAGGGGCAGTAACACAAAGGCATATTCATTACTAAATCCATTTTTATTTACATTGTATGTTCCCTTGTACAAAGGATCAGCTTGTTCTTCAAAGCAAATTACTAAATACAAATACTGGTCAGAAGCTGGTGCTAAATAAATATGAAGAATAAAAGAAAATGCAGTAACAACAGGGACAGAAATAAAAATTACGGTGTTACCCTGCATACCTAAGAGGTAGATTTTGAGGCTTGAATAGCATCAAAGTGCCTCATGGAATATCCAATACTACAAAGATGGAGTAGTACTTCAAAAGACACTTAGTTAATCAGTAAGAGATATAACCCTTACTTCCTGGATGAATTGCACGGTTACAGTAACACAAGGGACACGGCGAAAAGCGCACGTTTCCTGCATTTTTTACATAGAATATGTACGTGTTTGGTTTCGTTTAAGTATTATTTTCAAAGAAATTATTAAATAGAAAATAAATATTAAAATTTTGAATTTTAATTTTCATTTTTTTAAAAGATATCTTGACATATCTTTGCTATCATGGCGAAATCACAAGCAGTTTTTACCAAAATTGCAACTTTTGCAGTCAAATTAAACAAAGAATTAGACATAAAGGGATTATTTTTGTATTCCAAATCACTCCATACTTTACAAATATGCACCTCTCATAGCAGATTTATTTCTTTATTGCTACGAGTCACAATTCATTGCAAAAATTCAAAAAGACCCTTCTAAACAGCATTTAGTGGATAAAATTAACAATTCATATAGATATTTGGACGATTTTTTTGGCTTTAAATAATTCTGAATTTTCTAAATTTACAGATGAAATTTATCCCGCAGAACTTACTTTAAACAAATCCAATAGCAGCATTGATTATACTCCTTTTCTTGATCTTGATATACCAATAAATCAAGGAAAGTTAAACACTAAGGTTTATGATACCGTAAAAGGGATGATTTCTCCTTCCCTATAGTTAATTTTCCCCATCTCGACGGCGATGTTCCGTTAGTCCCTTCTTACGGGGTCTACATTTCACAACTTGTTCGATATGCACGAGTATGTAGTGATGTTATTGACTTCAACGGCCGAAATCTTTGTCTCACTGAAAAACTTCTGCATCAAGGGTTTAGATATCATAAATTGATAAAAACATTCTCTAAATTTTAAAAAAGATACATTGACTTATTAAGAAAATTTGGTTCTACATGCAGGGCTCTTATACATCGGGGCATTTCACATCCAAACTTCTATGACAATATCATTTACAAAGCGCACAAATTCAAAAATTGTCCTTCCAAACTTATTAATCCGTTGAACAAACTTATTCATAAAGGATATAAATACAGCATTGTTGTTAAATCTTTACTTCTGGTTTTTGCTGGCAAAAATATTGACCATCTCCTAAATGCTTTACACCATCACTAAATTTAAACAATTTTTCATATTTGCAGTATTTGGCATTGCACAATATGATGTTCTTCTTTCATAATTGATGATGTTGTTATACCAAATCTATGTAGAAGTATTTCAATTGAAGTTTCATATGTAAGAAGGCTTGATATCATAGTCAACGGAAATTATGTCCTTAGCAAGCTGTCAGTAACTGCGAGCATTTGTCTAGACAGTACCTGTGTGTATCGTTTTCAAGTTTTATGTACTTCATTGTAAGGGTACTCGTCTTGATAAGTTGGACTTTTTTCTAGTTTGATTTTTACCGTGAGTCTTTTTGTGTATTTATTTTTTAGCCATTCACCACACATAGGGGGAGGGTTTGGATCCAAGAAAACGAGTTTAACCCTACCGGAATTTTTGCGCCTGTCCCAAGTCAGGAATATGTTGGTCATTGGTTTGTCCTTGTCTTCTTATAAAATATTAGTTTCTTGATATTTGGGTTATTGGATGTGGTTTGTTTCCATTGATTTATTCACGTTTTTACCTTTTTGGGGCCATTTAGAACTTGCTATATGGTGTGAGGTTCCTCACTATAATGAAGAAGACCGTACGATGACCCCTAGATGCTTTGTTTTGGGTCGTTTTAACCTGGATATGGGATGATGTCTCTTGATATTTTCCCCATTTCCTTTCTTTTTCATATAAATGTTGTCTAGCGAGAGATTCGGTGCCTTAATCATTTCATCATATGTCCAAGAGTAATGGTTGTACTCAAATGTATCGGAGAAGAATCCTTGCTTTGTAGCAGCAAATAAACTGAAGAAGAGAAAGATTCAGAGACCCTTTAATAAGTTGTCCAATGTTGGATTAAATCAAATTATTCGGAAAGTTTGTATAAAGTGTAGAAAAATCCTAACCGACAATAGATGATTCTAGTCTGTTTATAGATTGTAATTTATCTAGATCTTCAATGGAACTTTTTACACTCTAAATGTTATAAACACCAGAGTTTTTATATGTTTTTCTCCAGAATATTTTATTACTTAAGTAAGTAGACTAGTTAAATAGTTGGAGAAATTTGCCTCTTAGACTTTGGATGTTGACAATTCTGTTAAGTTATTTTGTTATTACCCAGATCTAAATTTGTCTGAATATCGACAAATGCAAGTTCTAACCGATATATGAACTATTGAGGTTCATTTAGAATCACGTGGTATACGTTTATTCTCGATGTATAATTCAGTAAAATTTCTAATGATGTGTACGATAATTATATGTCATAAAGAAAACAAACAAACTAAATTATCATTTGTCTTCTTAACCATTAGTTGTTAACTCCAGTATAACCTGTAATAATTTTAAATGATTGGTTAGAGACTACCTTTACAAATAATCATATGCGGTAGGCTGGTAATCAAATAGTTATGTCCATACTATGTATGATTACAAGACAAGTCAGATACATGTAACGAATAATCAAGTAAAAAGACGTAACAAAACAACAGAAAATTACATACAATACTAGATGTATCTGTGATGACTGCCTACTCATCAAATATGGTTATAACTTACTTTCAACCCAGGTAAAGAGAGGTTCCGTGCTAGCGGCCATGTTTTTCGGATCGGAAAGAAATAAGCATTCTTTGTAAAGGACCTTCCATACATCATCCCCGTAAAATTTGGTTGGTTTCAGAGAAGATAAAAATGCGAAAAGTTAACGGACGGACAGACAACGGACGATGATGGCCGTAGCTCACACTGACCCTTTGGGTCAGGTGAACTAACAAGGACATAGAAAGTGTATGGAGTAAATGAATATGAACATGCAGTTGGTAAAACATTTCCCATATTGAGATGTATGCTCTTTATTTTTCCTAGATACGCTGTACATTTACATGAGATTAAACCTCACATGTACTCTTTGTTTATGAATATTATTCAAATTTATGAAAATTTTAAATCCCAAGGTTTAACTCCCTCAATCTTAGTTTTACCATTAGCTATATTTGATATTACTGATTATTCTGATTTCATTTGGTTAAATGCATTTTAGACATCTTTTGAAATTGTGGATTTCCTCTGTTCGGGTTTTAATGAGGAATTTATTCCCGAAATGGCCATATAGGTCATTAAACTTTACTGCAGTTGGAGTAAACATATATGCTATGGTCTCAAATTAACAATGAAGGGATATGGAGTAATGCAAATGAGACAAAATCTCTACAAATACATGGTAAAACACAGCAATGGAACAACGCTTTTATTGTTGTTCTTCATCTTGAAGTCACCATGAGGCCTTCAACAATGAGCATTACTCATACCTCATAGCAAGTTCAAGAAGACGGCCACTGGCACCGGTTTGAGCGGTATTCATTGGTAATTGCTGAGCAACGCTACATCCATGTCTTTTTCTCCTTTGATCCATGGATGCGGGATCGTCAACAAACACAAATTTAACTGGCAAAGTGTTCCTACAATCGCAGTCATCAATTTCCCGACATAAAGACTAGTAGAGGACTATCACAACATTTAAACAACCACAGGGCACTCATCGAGCCAATTGTAAGAAAACTTGGCATAATAAAATCATGAGACGTGGGCACAATAAACAGGTGGTCAGAAAAACAATTTTAAATTACAAAAAAATTAAAAAGCCAAAATTTGAAAGAATGATAGTGCATTTATATGAGAAATTATCTCAAAAACAAGTACACCATATCTGTAATGTATATAGAGCATACATCAAGTTCATTTACACCATATCCTTTCGTTAAATATCAAAACAACAGAAAGACGAAAAACAATCATTAGAGATTGTTTTGCAGTTTTTCTCGATTGAACAATAATAACAGGAATTTAACAAAGCCTCACACGAATTGAGTGGTCCGCAGTTTAGTTGGGATGAATTGTTTCTCGCCATAAACAGCTATATTGACGTGAGTCTGAAGGTCTGATGAAACAACTATCTTATTCAAACATTATTTGTTTCAATTAAAGTAATCTGATACTTACTCACACACATCTGATAAATATAGATTACACCACAAGATCCCGTACATTGCCATATTGTATCTACTAGAGATAGTTAAAATTTAAAATTTTAATTGCGAGGCTTGCAGAGCATTTGCATTTAAAAATTTTTAAATTTAACTATCGAGAGTGGATAAAATATGGTAATAATCGGGATAAAGTGGTGTAATCTTTTTCTCTATTGATAAATGATAAACACCGAGAATTGTATTACGAATATATTTGGTGGGAAATAGCACGGGGCTTAATTCAACATACGTTGAATAAAGAAAATTTATGTATATTTAAACTTGACATATCATTACAGAATTTGATTTACGTCTTGTATTTTAGTATAATAAATACACGAAACTAACAATTGGAAACTCGGTGTTCTGGGTATCCAGTCTCGGAAAGGAAACTAATTTTGTATAATTTAACCTGGATACACATGTAGAATTTATATTCGACTCTTTGTCTTAGATAAGGTTTTAATATCACCTCACAAAGATAGCCCTATATAACATCACTGCTCATGACTCTTAATTACTTAAGAACAGCTCTACCATCTGACAACTTTTAGAACTGCCCTATCGTATTACCTTTTTTTAACTGTTCAAAGTTAATTAAGGTAGATAGACACTGTTAATCGCACATTAGAGAAGTAAGGAGTCGGATACGGGATAGGTTTGATTTTCGGGCCGGAACAGTAATTTGACGGCTTTTCCTTTGTGATTGCATGACAGATGTGAAACGGCATAATTCGTTTACTGTGCCGCGAATCAACTCCCTTTTTACATAAATAATGTTTAATCCGGAAACTTTGTAAAATATCTCCATTAAAAGCAAGGTGACATATACATGTTTTTTTTGTTACCAATAAATTACATCATTAACTATCTTTTCACAAAAATACACCAAATTTTCAATAATAATAATGGATAAAAAGTTCATTTCTAAATTTTGTTGAAAACTAAGGAGTATCTCCCTCATACAAAGCTCTGTACTTAGCTGATTTTGGCTTTACATTTAGATCATATTGGCTATTTGACCTCTATCAGTTTTTTTTAACATCTTTGAGTTTATGGTCTTCCAAACGTTTAGATTTTATCTGCACTGAAGAGACATAAGTGTCGAAATGCGCATATGCAGAAAGTTAATTCACAGTAACTTCGGTATTTAGTTATTTGTTACCACTGGGTCGATGCCACTGCTGGTGGACTGCTAGTCCCCGAGGGTATTCACCAGCCCAGTAGTCAGTACTTCGGAGCTGACCCGAAAGCCGATTATTTTTGGAACTTTACAATATCTAAATTTTTGTAAATTTTGTTGAAAACTAAGGAGTATCTCCCTCATTCAAAGCTCTGTCCTTATCTGATTTTGGCTTTACATTTAGATCATATTTGCTATTTGATCTCTATCAGTTTTTGAACATCTTTGAGTTTATGGTCTTCCAAACGTTTAGATTTTATCTGCACTGAAGAGACATAAGTTGTCGAAATGCGCATATGCAGAAAGTAAATTCACAGTAACTTCGGTATTTAGTTATTTGTTACCACTGGGTCGATGCCACTGCTGGTGGACTGATAGTCCTCAAGGGTATTCACCAGCCAAGTAGTCAGTACTTCGGAGCTGACCCGAAAGCCGATTATTTTTGGAACCTTACAATATCTAAATTTTTGTAAAGCAAATATGCGAAAAATTGCCTTTCCATAGTTTCCCCATGTATTCTATGTAAATTTAGGTGAAAATGGCTCAATATGAGTAAACTTTGATCTCAGTTCTAGAAAAAGCAAGCAGGGTGACCAATAGTTTTTATTACAGATTTCGGGTAAGTAGAATTGGTTCTTCAATTGTGCCGACTTACAACAAAATCTCCTCGATAGGAATATTACTGTCCATCTACCTTAAGAGCTTTGACCATTTCGATGACCATTTTTAGAACTGCTCTACTGTATGTCCGATTTAAGATCTGTTCTAACTAAGCTTAGAGCTTTGACAATTTCATTACCACTTTAAGATCTGTTGTACATTATGACCACTGTTAGAACTGTTTTCTCGTATTGCCGCTTTTAGGACTGATCTAGCGTATGACCGCTTTTAGGACTGTTCTAAGTTAACTTAGAGCTGTGACAATTTCTATGACAATATTTAGATCTGCCATGTTGAATGACAACTTTTAGAACTGCTTTGCCGTATGACCCCTCTAAAAACTGTTCTAAGTTAACATAGAGCTATGACCATTATATGACCACTTTTAAAACTGCTCTACCGCATGACCGCTTTTAGAACTCTTTTGTCTAATTGCTCTGGGACTAATATAACATTTATAACATGGATTTGAAACATTCACATTTCTTGCAATTTTGATGTCGCCGCAGATTTACCTGAAAATCGTCACGTTTTGAGCATTTTCTGTTGGAAGTTAGGACATTTTTAGTACTCTTTACAGCTACATTTTTCTACCAATTTTAATACAAAATACACCATTTTATAGAAAAAAGATTGCTGCAAATCATAGTGTAATTTTTTGAAATACATTTATTCCAAAGAACACAAATTTTGCTCTAAAACATGGATAATATTGGCTTTTTTTAAAGAAATATACCGCGCAATTTTTACACTTCATGACGTTTTTGAAGTACACTTCCTATTTTCCCCAGAATATTTAATGCTACAAAATTTATATGATTGAAGAGATGAAACTTCGTACAAATCATGATATATTTTCTTTCAATATAGTTGAAAATACACAGGGAAAGGTTTAGTGATTGAACTCCAAAATTTGTATCTAAGAATTGCATGAGCGTGGTAACATCAGTCAAAATTCATTAGCACTGTAAAACCTCTTTCATACATAAATTATTTATTGCTATAAAGAAAATACAAAGTGCTAAATATCCTGATAAAATTTCATAATAGTAGGACGGAATTGAACATGTAAACTAGCGAGTTCAATTCAGCCAATTTTCTTGATTTTTATAGTTCTGACGCTCATTAATCCTCCATAACTGACATTTGTTTATTTGACGGTTTCTCGATAATTTTACGACATCTTTACACAAGAAAAACAACCCCTCATGTATTTATTAACCATTTTTAATTAGTATTTCATTGTTGTGTGAATGAGAAATTAAATGTTGTAAAAATGCGATAAATCAGCTTTTCGGCAAAAATTTTAGAATAATTTTATGTTGAGTAAATCAAAAGTTACAGCCGAAAATCGTATCCTGGACATAGCTTTTTATTCGATCAAACTTGTTTGTTAAATAGTTTCAAATTCCTGTCATATTAGTCCAAGTATTGCTACTGTTTGAACTTTTCTAAGATACCTTAGTGCTGTAACCATTTATATGAAAACTTTTAGAACTACTGTGTTGCATGACCACTTTTAGAACTATAATATCATATGACCACTGATTAAACTGTCATGTTGTATGACCACTTTCAGAACTGCTATGTTATATGACCACTTTTAGAACTACTATGTTGTATGACCACTTTTAGAACTCTCATGTTGTATGACCACTTTTATAGCTGCTATATTGTATGACCACTTTTAGAACTGCTATGCAGTATGACCACTTTTAGAACTGCCATATTGTATAACCACTTTTAGAGCTGCTATATTGTATGACCACTTTTAGAACTACTATGTTGTATGACCACTTTCAGAACAGCTATGTTGTAGGACCACTTTTAGAACTGATATGTTGTATGACCACTTTAAGAACAGCTATGTTGTAGGACCACTTTTAGAACTGATATGTTGTATGACCACTTTAAGAACAGCTATGTTGTATGACCACTTTTAGAACTGATATGTTGTATGACCACTTTCAGAACAGCTATGTTGTAGGACCACTTTTAGAACTGATATGTTGTATGACCACTTTTAGAACTGCTTTGTTGTATGACCACTTTTAGAACTACTATGTTGTATGACCACTTTCAGAACTGCTATGTTGTATGACCACTTTTTGACTTGTTATGTTTTATTACCACTTTTAGAACTGCTATGTTGAATAACCACTTTAAGAACTCTCCTGTTGTATGACCACTTTAAGAACTGGTATGTTGTATACTGACTTTTAGAACTGCTATGTTGTATGACCACTTTAGAGCTGTTATTTGTTATGACTACTTTAAGAACTGCTGTGTAGTATGACCACTTTTAGAGCTGGTATGTTGTATGCTGACTTTTAGAACTGCTATGCAGTATGACCACTTTTACAACTGCCATATTGTATAACCACTTTTAGAGCTGCTATATTGTATGACCATTTCATATGAACTGCTATGTCGTATCACCACTTTCAGAACATCTATGTTGTATGACCACTTTTAGAACTACTATGTTGTATGACCACTTTTATAGCTGCTATATTGTATGACCACTTTTAGAACTGTTATGTTGTACGACCACCTTCAGAACTGTTATGTTGTATGACCACTTTTAGAACTGTTATGTTGTATTCTTCCTTTTAGAACTGTCATGTTAAATGGCCACTTTTAGAAGTACAACAAAAAATGTACTATTTTGTATGCTGACTTTTACAACTGCTATGTTGTACGACCATTTTTAGAGCTACTATGTTGTATGCTGAATTTCAGAACTGCTATGTTGTATGACCACTTTTAGAACTACTATGTTGTAGGACCACTTTTAGAACTGCTTTGTAGTATGAAAACTTTCAGAACTTCTATGTTGTAGGACCAATTTGATAACTCTTATGTTGTATGACCACTTTCAGAACTGCTATGTTGTATGACCACTTTTAGAACTGCTATATTGTATGACCACTTTTAGAACTCTCATGTTGTATGACCACATTTAGAACTGCTATGTTGTATGATGACTTTTAGAACTGCTATGATGTATGACCACTTTTATAGCTGCTATGTTGTATGACCACTTTTTGAACTACTATGTTGTATGACAATTTCTAGGAAGGACTGCTATATTGTATGACCACTTTTAGAACTGTCATGTTAAATGACCACTTTCAGAACAGCTATGTTGTATGACCACCTTTAGAACTGTCATGTTAAATGACCACTTTTAGAACTAAAATGTTGTAAGACCACTTTTAGAACTGCTATATTGTATGAACACTTTTAGAGCTGTTATATTGTATGACCACTGTAAGAACTGCTATGTAGTATGACCACTATTAGAGCTCTCATGTTGTATGACCACTTTTAGAACTGCTATATTGTACAACCACTTTTAGAGCTGTTATGTTGTATGACCACTTTAAGAACTGCTATGCCGTTTGATCACTTTTAGAACTCTCATGTTGTATACCACTATTAGAACTGCTATGTGGTATGACCAATTTTAGAGCTGTTATATATAATGACCACATTTAGAACTGCTATGTTGTATGACCACTTTTAGAACTGTGATTTTGTATGCTGACTTTTAGAACTGCTATGTTGTATGACCACTTTTATAGCTGCTATATTGTATGACCACATTTAGAACTGCTATGTGTATGACCACTTTTAGACTTCTATGTTGTATGCCGACTTTTATAGCTGCTATGTTGTATGCTGACTTTTAGAACTGCTATGCTGTATGCTGACTTTAAGAACTGCTATGCTGTATGCTGACTTTTAGAACTGCTATGTTGTATGCTGACTTTTAGAACTGCTATGTTGTATGCCGACTTTTAGGACTGCTATGTTGTATGCCGACTTTTAGAACTGCTATGTTGTATGCCGACTTCTAGAACTGCTATGTTGTACGCTGACTTTTAGACTTCTATGTTGCATGACCACTTTTATAGCTGATATGTTGTATGCCGACTTTTAGAACTGCTATGTTGTATGCTGACTTTTAGAACTGCTATGTTGTACGACCACTTTTAGACTTCTATATATATATGTTGTATGACCACTTTTATAGCTGCTTTGTTGTATGCCGACTTTTAGAACTGCTATGTTGTATGCTGACTTTTAGAATTGCTATGTTGTACGACCACTTCTAGAACTGTCATGTTGCATGACCACTTAAATACTGATCTACCTTATGATGCCTTAAAAACTGTTCTAAGTTAACTTGTCATGACTAGAACAGATGAGAAAAGAACGGAGATGACTCAAACAGACCTACTTGTATTTGTAGAGACTTTGTCTCATATGCATTTATTCCATATCCTGTCATTGTTAATTACAAACAAGGGTCATGAGTCATGGACCATGAAAGACGTGATTCCAAGACCAATCACTAGTAAGAATTTTAACACAATTTACTGACGAATTTGTTTGACGAAACGTTGTCTGCACCTTACTGCATTTTCATAGCTAAATATTTTTGTATTTTTTAAACAAGATAAATGGAAATATGTATGTAGATATAGCTATTTTCATTATAAATATAGCCTTGTAAGAGGTCATTTATATGATTATTGTACAGTCAGCCAACAGTTAAGCATCACAAATTTTGAAGTTTCACTGAGAAAACATTTGGAAAGCTACAGGTATAAAATTTGGCATGATGAAAGCCAGAATATGGAACGTTGTGGGTTTAAATTTGATTCCTAACTTTAGGCATTCGTGGATTATTCAAAGCTGTTTTGAGGGCTTCCAAATTAAATCAAAATAAAACCAGGAGTATTTCCTAAAATTTGGAAGACAACTTTCTAGAAGTTTCCAGGTTCCCTTTGAATGTTTAAAAACGGACTAAGCTTACAACTTTTAACAAAAACATAATGGAATTCACCATCCTGCTTTTCCCGATTGGTGTCGCTGCTGCACTATCAGGTAACTCGCGGGAAAAGTTGTATTTCACGCATGTTCAAAAATTGTTTATTGTGCGTGTAATTTCCCGGTATCATGACGTCACAGAACAAAACCTGATAGTGCAGTGGTGACACCACACGGGACAAAATATGAAAGGTGAATTCCATTGACAACTTTTATCCAGATCTTGGTAATCAGGATAGTTATGCCTCGCAATAATGGAAAACGATTTTTCTGAAAATTAAAACCTTTGAAAAATTGGCAAAATTTTGCTGACTTCAAGCAGAAATGGTCAGATGAAGAAAATTGGTTTTCAAACAGTAAATGGTAAGATGGAGAAATTTAGTACACCGTAAATCATTACTTGGACATTTTGACAGTCTACTAACCTAATAAATCTTTACCTGTTTCAATACAGACAGGTATTAACGTGATTAGGTTGTATTTCTGAAATAACAGAAAAACTTAGATTTCAAAATTTGAAAGATAATAAAAAATTCTTGCTCAGAAGTTCCCAAATTAACAGCCGTCTTAACATCAACAGAATCAAACTTTCAACCCAGTAATGAAATTGTTTCATTTCGAAATTTCGTCATATTTGTGGAAATTCATTTGTTAAAATGTCATTAATTTGAATGTTGGGGTGACTTTCTTCTTTTTCTTCTGATAAGTTTTGTCCTTTAGATAAGTTTAAATGGCTGAATGAAAAGATTTCAAACTTGGCATAAAGTTAGACCACCATCTGAAGCCATTTCGAAGATGGCCGCCAATTTACGTTAAAAAATTGAGGATTCAATATCTCGGGAAGTACATTTCTGAATGTGTTCATACTTTGTGTAAATGTTCAGTGAGATGAAAGGGGGGAATTTATTTGAAAGTTTTTTTTTCTTTTTGCAAAATAGGTAATATTTCTAAGATGGCTGCCAACGTGCGTAATATTTCGACTTTGTCCGATTTCAACGAAAATGACCGATTTCAACGAAAATTGATTTCTAGGTAGATTATGAGGCTGCGAATGAGTTTGATTTATCTAGTTGGTGGTCTGGGGTAACATCGGCTATTGCTTGCAATTGCAAATCTAGTTTGTGTTTTACTTTTGTATCAACAAGAACAACAACAACCTTTTCATACTGTAAGTGTTTTCTGTTATCTTTTCTTAATTGACGGGACCGTCTTGAACTTAATTACTATGAGGTATGACCATAGCTCATTGTTGAAGGCCTGATTGTGACTTCACGATGAAGAACTACAATAAAAACATTGTTCTATTGCATAGTTGAAACGTGTATTTTGTAGAGACTTTGTCTCATGTGCATTTTCTCCAGATCAATTCATTGTTAATTAAATCGATATTTTTTTCTGGTCAAAACTTCCAATTTTTGTCGATAAATGGATTTGTGCAAAACTACAACAATATGGATCTACTTTGACATCGAAATATCAAAATTATTTCATTCAGTGATTTGAGCCAAAACATCTTACGCCATTCCAGCTTCAAAGATGATGTTCACGTAAAAATATGTGTGATGCTTAATTTTTGCGGACTGTTTGTTATATATTTTTGAACAAACAGTATATAACTTTTTCAGGATATTCAAGTAAATGTCATGTGATTGAAACTCTCTGAGTACATTGAACATACACTGCATTGCCCTAGACAATATCTACATTAATTGCTAATTTAGAATAATTATTGTATTTATAAAATATATTAAAATATATAAAGTAAGAAATACATGTTTTGGTGTATTCCTTTTCAAAATTCTTATTCATGATATTGTATCACAACTAATATGCTTATAAAAAGGACATGATACGTAATGATCCATTACAATACCAGTGGTAATCAAGCAATTAATAAGGTTTTCTGTGAATACTATCTGACATCTATTGCTATACAATTCCAGTGACGTAAATCAGATTGACAAAAGGAAAAAAAGAAAAGAAACTTCACAACCTGTCCAATTAATTTATATAATAAGTGGGTATGCAAAAAAAAGTGCTAAAGGTTTTGTTTTCATTTCTATGCTAGCTTAGTAAGAGCATCTGTTGAAAATTGTTATTTACAAATGGGCCACATTATTATATTTATTTGCAATTTTAATTTACGATTTTGATTTGTTGTGCTGTTTGACTGAGAGTTTATCTCGGATTTTCTTTGCGATTTTGATTTGTTGTGCTGTTTGACTGAGAGCATTCATGTATCTCGGATTTTCTTAGCGACGCTGTTCTCGCTTCTGCCCTGACTCGGGACTTTGATTTCTGTAATGACAAATCCTTTATTCCTTCGATATTCTACTGAATTTGTTTTGTACACATTGCTTTCTGACAGGGTTGAATCGTTAGTCTTCATTCTACATCCTCATCCATGTCTATTCCATAATTACTCTGTTCATTTTTTTAAATGAAAGCTACATTTTTAAGCAATCTGCAAATTTGGGAACTTTCACCGAAATCATGATATTTTACGAAAGGATATGAAGTAAATGAACATGAGGCCATAACAAATATGTTAACTCCAACTGCAATAATTTTAATGAGCTGTATGGCAATTTCGGAAATTTATTCCTCATTAGCAGCACTAGAACCCAAACAAAGTAAATCCATAATTTCAAAAAAATGTTAAAATGCATAAAACCAAACAAAACCCGAATAATCAGTAATATCAAATATAGNTAAGGACAAAACTACGATGGTGGGAGTTAATCCTTCGGTTTTAGAATTTACATAAATTTAAATAATAGTAATTGAACAAAGTGTACACATGATATATTATCTCATGTACAAGTACACCTTTTATATTATATTGAACTTTGTTTATTTTTTTCGATTTTTTTTTATCATAACTGTATCATTGACAATAAATTTATTTTTGTCCATTTTCTAGAACACATCACTATCGGCCAAGTACGAATCGACGAGATCATTATTAAAGTCAAGCAATATATGCGATTGCTGAAAGATCATTATTACTGTAGTTAACATTATTGATATTATTACAGTAATAATTTCTTTATCGGGATCGCATCTATGGTTTAGACTATAATAATGATCTCATTGATTCGCACTTGGCCGACAGTACTTACCTTTTTCCGAAAGGAATGACAAACCCTTTAAGTAAGAAAGAGACAACATAATATGTATGTACATAATTTATTTTGTTCAAAAACCTATTACTTTTTTATATTATTGGAAGTGGAAAACTCGAATTCAGTTAATCCGGTACCTACGAATATGTGAAATTGTTAAGAAATTGGCTAAGAATTCATTTCAGGAGCATATATATAATTTTTAAATTCGAGTTGCACTGACGAGATTTAAATTCATCGAAATGGGGCCTCATCTGCAACAGTGAAATTCAAATAGTGTTGTGTGTCACTCAAATCGTAATGGTCAAATTCCTCAGTGGAAAGGTGTTCTCGATAATATCATATCCTGAAACTCTAACTCAGTTGGTCTTTTGATTTCAGATAACTAAATACCGAAGTCACTGTGAATTTAATTTCTGCATATGCACATTTCGACAACTCACGTATATATATATATATATATA
>MJUU01002072.1:0-18341 GCA_002080025.1 Modiolus philippinarum
TTTATCTGTGATTGCCAAAGAGTTAAGAGTTCGGACTATTGAAATTCTCGAATGAAAATTCTATGATTGTGAAAGCGAATTTGCAGGTATAACTGGTTTTAAAATTTGACAATAATTCCAGCACCGCAGCTATTATAAGTCTTTCCACTGTCTTAAAATTCTATCATAATTAATTTTTAAGTATATAGATATGCAGATAATTTCAAGTTGCTATTTATAGATATTTAAGATATCACCTTCGTAGAAAGCCCAAAGAGAGTTGAAAAATCAACCCATTAATAAAAACATGGTAATCTACAAAACAACAAACTAGAAAATAGAACGGGACATGAAGAATCACAAAAATTAATCATTTGAAGTTAGAGATTTATTATGTATTATAGTATCATATTCCTAATCGTATATCTGTCAAAACATCGGTCACCCACTCCAGTTAAATTACCTGCAAATTTCCCAAGTGGTGTCTCTTGTAATATGTTAGTCTGTTTGATTTCTTTTTCATATTTCAAGGTCATTGGTGTCCAAACATATGATGGATTGACTGCATTTACTCGTATCTATAATATAAATAATAATTTACTCGTATCTATAATATAAATTACATGTAACATGCATTTACTCCTATCTCTTATATAAATAACAATTTACTCTTAGGCCAAATAAAAAAAAAATAGGTGTGGTTCCGGTCACCCGACCGACCCTATTTTTTCCTGCCGACCCTAGAGTTTTTTTCACCCAAAAAGTAAAAAAAAAAAAATAGAAAACGACCGACCTTAGTTTTTATGGCCACTTTTCACTGACAAAGTTTAAGTAGAGATCAGCGGCATGATCGTAGTCATTTTGAAACTGTAAATCTGAAACTGTTTATCAACTATTTACTTTATCGGAACCTTTTTATGAAGTATTTGATAAGAAACGAGCTCAAACGCCGCGAAAATTGAAGTTATTTCCCATCAGGAAGTTTTCGTGCAATCATAAATTCGGAACGAGTTCGGCGCGGACTGTCGTATCCGTATTTATTTCACATGTTATTTAATATTTCAGAGGCTTCAAAGCCTATTAAACTTTTGCGGGATAAATTTAAAGGAGACTTAAACCTCTTCTTTTACATCTGTTGTGAATAAAATATTGTCAAGAGTCAATGTGATATATATAGCATATTGTCAGCTATATTGACACTTTACCGATCACATGGTTTGTTGACATCCTCAAAAGTTACGGCGGCTAATGAAATATTCGAGATTATGATATGAAAATATAAATTTTGGTGGAAATAACCTTCTCTTTATAACTGTTAGGAATGTTCCACTTCATAACAACCTATAGTATTTATCAAGTCACATAGTGTTAAGAACGATCGTTTGGCTTGAACCGAGACTAAAAATCGATCATCTGGGAACTTGGACAAATCCTTAAGTATCCACATCATTTTTAGGATAAAAATGTGGGGATAATACATGGTTTTATATCATAGGTTACAATGCATTTACATGTTAAGTATTATATATGATTTAAAAAAATAAAAAAATAAAATAAAAAAAAATCCCGACCTACCGACCCTATTTTTTCAGAGGGGTGACCGGAACCACACCTATTTTTTTATTTGGCCTTCTCAACAATATAAATAGCATAATTTACTACTATCTAAAGTAAAGATAACAATTTACTGGAATCTCTTATTTAAATAACATGCATTTACTCGTATCGTATCTGTTATATGAATAACAAAGTACTGAGGAAATTCTACATTTAAATTCCGCATTTTTAGGTTGTTTTTTTTTTGCATAACTTAATTATGTCTTTTCAGTGCAAATAAAATCTAAATGCTTCTTAGACTATAAACCGAAAGAATTGTAAAAGCCTATATAGTCATTTTACCCATACAAAATGTAGGTTCTAAATGAAAAGGCAACATTGTCCACTGACCCTAATTGAGTGCAAATGTTTACCCTGGTTATAGTCAATTTGGCTAAAAAGGGATTTTTTCTTAAAAAAAAGTAAAGTCTATGCAAGATTCGAGGGAATTAGGGCCGCCTTTAATAAAAGAAGAATAATTAGGACCAGTTCAAAGCCTGGTACACTTTATTTAATGCTGTATTGCCATCAGGAAATATATCTGCCTAGATTAATTTAACCAATAACACAGGGATTCTTTCATGCTCTACTCTACTCTTAAAAGATTAGCGTGAGGGTAACAAAACACGAAGTCCAGCAATATTGCAGAACAAGCCCAATAAAAGATTAAATAAAAATAACTAACTCTAGCATTTTACTACTGGAACGCTATAATACATGAGTAGGAGCTCCGAAATAGTAAACACGATTATCGTTCCTAACATCCAAATTTTCAAAGTCAGTACAATGAACAGAAATGGGTGTAGATAATGTATTTATGATGAACAAGAAATAAAAAAAAGCCTTTGAATGGAAATACATAAATACGTGTTGGAAAATTGTAGGTCAACGAAATCATGGTAAAACCAATCAAACATTCTGTAGATGTCTTCAATTTCTTGATTGTCACCCGAGTAAAACAGAATCAGATTACAACTCCTGATCAACCAATCAACTGCTATATGTTCAAGCTAGAAACAAGAATGTTAAGGCAGAGAAACTTCGAAATGTAGGCGATATATCACAAAATGTATCAGTGAGAAGCAAAATGATTAATTTCTGAACATTATGGTTTATATTGAAAACTGAGTGAGAAACGAATCGCAAGTCTGAGAAAGAATAATCCAAAGACAATGGCTACATCGAAAACACNAAAAAAAAAAAAAAAAAAAAATCAAGACAAATAAACAGAGGAAAAACAGACACAGACCCAATTTAAAACTATGGGTGAGATCAGGTTTCGGTCGAGTAAGCATCTCTTTTTTATACAAATATCACTCTAAATTAATTCACCTTTTTCGGCCCTAGTTCGAGAGCCATACATTTAGTAAGCATATCCAACGCAGCTTTAGAACAAGCATAAACAGACGCAAAATTATTAATAAGAGTTGTTGAAAGTATGCTTGATATATTGATTATTGCTCCTCCACTCCCCTTCTCCACCATTCCTTTGGCAACGACCTAGAAATGTAAGAATTAAAAGATAAAATAATGATATATCAGCTCAACAGTTATTCTTCCCCGACATGTTCGATTAGGGTCAACAGCGATGGCACAGTGTGAAATTTCGAAACGTGCCCTCCCCCCAAAAAAAAGATCTGTAACGTAAACTTAACGATAAAGCAGGGAATGCTCGAAATGAAAGTACTATCATACAATTATTTTTATTTAATTTACTCTGGGATTTATCAACCTTAAAAAAATTATATTCACCAGGGAGAAGGCGAGGTGAATGTCCCTTTTTATGGTTGAAACTCTAATTTGTTTTATTATATGATTATACATGGAGAAACAAAAATTCGGGTAAAAGAAACATTTGATATAGATGAGATTACTCTTATACTTCTTTTATATGCTTAATTTGTGTTATTCGTTGTTTTTGATAGTAAAAAAAAATAAACGTATGTTTAATATTCCACATATATGAAATTTATTTGAAGAAATCGGGAACTTTCTTTTAGTTCTATTCGGCATAACCTGTGAGCTGATTATAGCCCGGTTTAGTTATATAACCGACTAGTTTCTAAGTTCAGACCGTGAAAGTACAAATAAACATGTCATAAAACGTTCATTTTCGGTATTTGGTTATTTCTATGACATACATTGTGACGTAATATTGATCAATATTCTGCGTTGATTTCAAAAACGTTTGAAGCACATAATGTAATAATCTGTAATGTATGATTCTGTATGTTCCTTCTGCAATATCAATTTAAAATGTTAAACAAGCAAAAAAACAAAACTCACTTGGGATACATTAAAAGCAGCTTTGAAGTTGACGTCAAATATCCTGAAAACAAAATGAAACTATTAGAAATCATTGTTCAGATGGTTTTGATTTTGTATTGTTTCTTCGGTATTTATTTGGAAATTTAAATTATTATTGTAAGTAAGAGTATATGTTCTTGTAAAATAAGCAAGAATCATTGGCTCACAGTGGACGAGTTCTGAAATTATCCAAGCTAACTACAACAAACAAGAGAGTAACCTGGGTAAATATACTGCATGAACACAATGCAAACTTCATTATATTTTTTTTGATAGACTAATCCGCAACACGTTCACGAAAAACAATTGAAGTAGAATACCAAAGGAACAAAGCACACAACTACATAGTCCAGAGACAAAGCAAAAGCAAGAACACCCAAGACACCAAATACCGACAGAACACTCTAAAACCACCACAAAACTAAAAACTAAGGTACTAACAGCGTGAACTCCTAAAAAAAATAAAAAAGGAAAAAAAAATAAAGAAAAAACTAGAGGCTCAGAGACTGAGCCTGTATCGCTCACCTGACAAAATGCTTCTATGCGATGTATGACCAAAATGATCATGTATTTTACCAATGGGGTAGGGTGTTTAGGTATGTTCTCAATTAGCACCCGTGTGTTTTGTCTGATCCTATTGAAATGAATAATTTTTGCAAAGGACCTTCTATACATTTAGTATAATTTGCTTTAATTGTTTTGAGAGAAAATGACGAAAAGGATGGTTTTCTCATACTGGGCTCCAATGTTAAACTATGTTCTGCACTTGAGGAAATGTTTTTTGTTGGATGGAAATGAAATGTGCAATTTTTGTAAAGTACCTTCAGTCATCATTCCTGTAAAGTTAGGTTGAATTTGCTTCAATGGTTTCAGACGAGTAGATGAAAATGTGATTTTCCCATAGGTCCAATGATAAACTATGTTCCGTGCTGGCAGCCATGTTTTCTAACGGATTGTAACGAAATGAGCAATCTTTGTTTAAAGGACCTTGTATTCCTGTTTCCTGTAAAGTTTGGTTGAATTTGCATCTGCAGATTCAAAGGAAAAGATGAAAATGTGATTTTTCCCATAGGTTCCAATGTTAAACCTAAGTTCCACACTGGCCGCCATGTTTTTTATTGGATCAGAACGAAATGAGCAATCGTTGTAAAGGACCTTCCATTCATCATTCCTGTAATGTTTGGTTGAATTTACTTCAGTTATATCAGAGAAAAGGATGAAAATGTGATTTTCCCATAGGGCCCTATGTTAAACCATTTTCCTTGCTGGTCGCCATGTTTTTCGTAGGATCAGAATGAAATGAGCAATCTTTGTTAAGGACCTTTAGGTCAAAATTCCTGTAAAGTTTGTTTCAATTGGCTTCAGCCGTTTCAGAGCAGAAGATGAAAATATGATTTTTCGCATTGGTTCCAATGTTAAACCTAAGTTCCGCGCTGGCGGCCATTTTTATCGATTGAAACAAAATGAGCAACCTTTGTAAAGGACCTTCCATACATCATTCCTGTAAAGTTTGGTTGAATTTGCTTCAGTGGTTTCAGAGGAGTAGATGAAGATGTATTTCCCATAGGGTCCTATGTTAAACCATGTTCAGTGCTGGCGGCCATGTTTTTCGTCGGATCGGAACGAAATGAGCCATCTTCGTTAAGGACCTTACGTACATCACTCCTGTAAAGTTAGGTTCAATTGGCTTCAGCCGTTTCAGAGCAGAAGACGAAAAGATGATTTTACCAATAGGGTCCAATGTTAAACTTAAGTTCCGCGCTGGCGGCCATATTTTTTATCGGATTGGAAGGAAAAGAGCAATCTTTGTTAAAAACCTTCCATACATCATTCCTGTAAAGTTTGATTGAATTTGCTTCTGTTATTTCAGAGGAGTAGATGAAAATGTGATTTTCCCATAGGGTCCTATGTTAAACCATGTTCCGTGCTGGCCACCATGTTTTTCATCGGATCGGAACGAAATGAGCAATCTTTGTTAAGGACCTTTAGTACATCATTCCTGTAAAGTTTGGTTCAATTTGCTTCAGCCTTTTCAGAGCAGAAGATGAAAATGTGATTTTTCCCATAGGGTCCAATGTTAAACCTAAGTTCCGCGCTGGCGGCCATGTTTTTTATTTTTATCGGATCGGAACGAAATGAGCAATCTTTGTAAAGGACCTTCCATACATCATTCCTGTAAAGTTTGGTTCAATTTGCTTCAACCTTTTCAGAGGAGTAGATGAAAATGTTATTTTCCTAAAGGATCCTATGTTAAACCATGTTCCGTGCTGGCGGCCATGTTTTTCGTCGGATCGGAATGAAATGAGCCATCTTTGTTTAGGACCTTAAGTACATCATTCCTGTAAAGTGTGGTTCAATTTGCTTCAGACTTTTCAGAGCAGAAGATGAAAATGTGATTTTTCCCATAGGGTCCAATGTTAAACCTAAGTTCCGCGCTAGCGGCCATGTTTTTTATCGGATCGGAACGAAATGAGCAATCTTTGTAAAGGACCTTTCATACACCATTCCTGTAAAGTTTGGTTGAATTTGCTTCAGTGGTTTCAGAGGAGAAGATGAATATGTGAAAAGTTTAACGGACGGACGGACGACGGACGACGGACGCCAAGTGATGGCAATAGCTCACACTGACCCTTCGGGTCAGGTGAGCTAAAAACGAGTGACATTTTCTGCTATGTCCTGTTCTGCATGTATACAGCATCCGTTACACAATTAGTGGGTATATTGGTATATATCAGGGTAAAGTCAAATTGAGTAATTTCAAATCCGGGAACACATGAATCTAGCTGAGGCCCGTTTTCATTCGTGACACCGACATTTCATATCTATGATGTCATGGTGAAGGCCATACAATTTCTGAAGGAACAAGATGCTGGGGAGGTAGGTATATTTGCTTCTGAAGAAGGGAAAGTTCACAATTTGGAAGTCAAAATCGTCACGTTTGTCATATAACCTAGATTTCAGACGTCCATGTTCGTTTACGTATAATAATAGATCGAGGTATCAAAGCGTTGATAGTTTCAAAATTATATATAGATAGCAATTGCAAAATACAATGTAAATTAAATTCATGCATGGATACACAGGAGTTTCGTTTGAAAATATTTTCATGTACAGTTCTAAGATTTTGTATAATTACAATTAAGCTTCTTACTTACTTGTCTACATTTTCTTTGGGCATTTCAAGGAATGTGGCACCTCCTGAGATCCCAGCGTTATTTACCAACAAATCGAGTGGGCCAAGCTTAGATACTTCTTCTCTAGTTTTGTCCCAGTTTGATACATCTAGATTGATAACTTTAATACTTGGTACCTTAAAATAGTAATTTTTGTCATTACTGTAAGACGGCAAAGAAAAAAAAAGGGAAAATTGTTGATTCAAACCTACGAACTCCATCTTTCCCCGTTCGATCCGGTACGTCTAGGTTAGGTTAAACTTATTTTATTTGCTCATATAATGACAAAAGGGATAAGACACAAGTTAAACAAACTTATGAAGTCTTCTCCCGTATATACAATTTTTTACAATAATATATTAGAGCATGCTTATACGTATAATAACAAATAAATAGCAATGTTTTTTCATAAGAATAACAAAAAATAATAATAAATAAACTACAATGATACTTAGATAATGATAGAAACAATATGATTGTTATTTTTGGCGGTGTGTGTGGTGATCAAACAACAAGATCCGGTACGTCTTGACAGCAGCATCCATGATAACTACCTATGATGGCTCATTCAAGACTGGATTCGGTAGTTTTAACCACGATCTGCACCAACTAGGCAAAAGTGTTCGAAAAAGCCATTTACAGACACAAAAATTACGGTATTCAGCTTTTTATGTCGTTTGCAATTCACCTTTTGCGCGTGTGGATCTTCATTGTTTGAATTGTTTTTTTTTCAATATTTTACAGGCTGTTTTATTTCTGTCAAGATTTTAATTCTTAATGCATATAGTGCAAGATGAAGAAAAAAGCAAAATGCTTGACAGCATTACCACGCCGGGTATTCCGATACACGGAACCGGAGGGGCACAAAAAACACGGAGCTCATATTTGTTTACATGCGGTAGGGTGGGTACGGATTTTTATCAATAAGTCAACAAAGCATATGAAATTGGTGTAAATAAATTGTCATATTTATTTTACATATAATAAGTTATCCACAGGCAAATTTTCACTTCCTAAGACCCTTTAATAAACTGCGGGAAACATAAGATTATCCAAGTTTGCGATTTTCCACGGCGATGTGTCCAATAAAAGTGATGAGACGTTCATGTTTTAGACCATATCCAAAACATCAATGGTTCCGTCTTTTCATTAATATCTACTGGACATTTTCTGAAAGTATCACTTCCCGGAATTCACTCGTTATATCTTTATTTGGCGATTTATCCAAAATGGGTGCGTAATTATGGGCACAAAAAACCGCGGAGGCACATAGAACACGGATACCGGGAACAAGGAACAATATCAATTGGAGAGAAGAAAGCACAGAAAAATGTCAGAATCACTTCAAGAGATTAATTCAAGACAACTTGAATGTCATATTAACTCAGAATTAGTATCTTTAGGGATTGGCTATGCAAAGAAAGCCCTCAAATACTGCGAATCAATAAAGATTTCAGTGTATACTTTTGTGAATTATATCAAATTGTTATTGCAATTCATGGAGAGAAAAATTAATGATGTACTCTTTATAAAATTCCACTGTTAGAAAATAATACCGTTTAAATCAAGTATAGAAATCGACAAATGAGCTAAATAGGCGGAATCACGTGCTCTGAAAAGGGTACTATACATAATGTTTCTGAAAGATGGTATTGCGCTTTAATAAACATCAGTAAATATCAGCCGAGGCTTAAACGTGGTCTGTATTATTTGATAGTCTTTTTATAGCCAAAGTAAAAAAATAAGACTTTAACCCACAAATTCAAACGATTTTGTCTAACCCGCGACGACTGAAGTCAGACTGGGGATGCTGTTTCGGAAACGGCGTTAACAATTCGAACTTTAGACAATTGTGATGGGATACATGAGTATGGCGTTGCTCGACTTTTAGCAATGAATTCCGTCTTGGCCTTACTATGAGGTATGAGAATAGCTTATTGAAGAAGGCCTCATGGTGACTTCAAGGTGAAGGACAAGAATTAGAGTTGTTCAATTGATTGGTTTAGTCATGTGTTTTTAGACACTTTTTCTCATGTGAATTTACTCCATATCCTTTCAGGCAGACCAGAAATAAACAAGTTAAGAAATATCATGTAAGACAACAGACATGAAAGTTAAAAGGGATATACGAAAACAGGTTGACTAGTCGACAGACCGACAGTCAGACAGGTCGACAGGCAGACATGATATAGTAAGAGATGACATTTAAAGTGAAAAAAATCGTGCAGACTTCAAACAGGATAACACACCGACTTAGGTTGACAGGCAGACAGAAAGACAGGCATTCATGATGAAGCAAAACAGCTAAAATCCAAGAGGGTTCTTTTGGGCCAAAAAAGCCAGTTTGGAAGCGTGATTGATGAAAAATTTCCCTTAATATAGGCGAGATACGTTTTTACAAATGCTTTGTTTTGGGTCGTTTTAACCTGGATATGGAATTTTGTCTCCTTGGCATTTGCCCCTTTTCCTTTCTTTTTCATATCTATATGTGAAAGCAAAGAGTCAACTTAAGCGTGATACGTGGATTGGTTGATGAGTAAGTGTTCAATATCCATTGAGCAATATTTCAGCTATTATCAGGACGAAAACAAGTTAATCGATTTAAGGTAGTTCGAGCCTAATAAAAATATCAGATTTTTTTTATTTTAAGATATTTTGTAGTTCTTAGCCCATGTGTTCAAAAAATAAAATAAAAATGATATGTCATCGATCATCTTTTCCTGTAATCAGGCTTTGAAAATCAGGCCAAATTCACTATTTTTCAGCAATATTTACAAAGAATATATAGGGAACTGTGAGAACATGCTTATTGTTCAGACTTGGCCACGATAATCATTGGTTAGTCCTTTAGAAAGGTAATTTAAAGCAAGACAGTCGCCAGTTTGAAATACATACATTCATCCACGAGTTTATACTTTATACTTTGGTATACTCGTCAATTCTTTTTTTTTGATAAATTGTCTGTACGTCATTGCGTCTCTTTATTGATATTACACATTTACATTTCGATTAAAATTCATGGCTTAAAAAATTAGATACTTTTAAGCAAAATATTTCAGCCACAGAATCTTAAATTCACTAGAAAACACGAGGGGACTTTATAAACATTAGTGGATGATATAAATCGGATAATGGTTTTTATGAAATAAAAACGATACGCTAGGCTATGGAATAGCCTTGGATAGAAAAATGCGTGTTTGATTGACGAGGGTGTGGTGGCTCATGATGTATTTGTATACTCAAATCAATACTTTTCGTTATTTTTGTCATGTCGGATTCTATACACACAACTGGACCATGTACAGCTCGCTGATCTCTCTTAGGTAAAATCACAATTTTGTAAAATGGTAAAACTGGAGAAATTAAATGTTGTTCTAGCGTATTTAATTCTTCAAAAGGAGCTTTATCCTTTTCTAAATTATTTATCATTGCTTGAGGAGGTATAGCTTCCTTACACACATAAGAGTTACACGTTTTACACACAATTTGCTTCTCTCCTTTTAACATTTCTTTCAACCTCTCATCTTTTGCATTAAATTCTTTCCCGTGTACTTGGCTTCGAAACATAAACCTTTTTCAGCACACACAAATAAACACCGGTAGCTCATTATTCTTCCGCAAAAAACGCAATTCTATCTCTTTCCACCTTTCGTTCTCCATTGCCTAAGTATCTCCACAAACTACAATCACGCTTTGTTTAATACAATTGAATATTTGTATATTATTGATTATTGCGCAATACCTCATCTTTATTTATTAACTTCTTGTTTTAAATTCTTATTCTTTTCATCATTTCTATATTTATAAATCTGGCTAAGCGATATTGCAATACCAATCCCATCATCCTCTAAAACACCTGTTCCCAGTACCACCTATAGTAAATGTTTATAACACTTTTCAACTTCCACAAGGAAACAGAAAAATTAAACCCCGCCCCGTTTTATCAGGACGAAACTGGACTTTCGAGAATCTGAAATTCCTATTGGCCAATAGTCTTCTCCGCATGCGTTCTCCTCACTACGCAAGCGTACTCCTCACTTCCCCCCAAGAACTACCTATATAGCTAGGCTATTCCATAGCCTAGCTAATTACTGCAGAGTAAACCAGTTCGGATTAATCTATTATGTTGTTAAAATATTTTCACATATCAATTATAGAAGATACAGCCTGACAAACAATACTTCTGAGATTTAATTTATAAATACGCATGCAATACGTTTTTCAATCTTAAGTTGATTAAATAGTTGCACATATTTGTATTCAAGTCATATGCGCCGTTAAAAGCAAGTCAAAACTCTGGTCAAAACTGCATAAAACTTTCATTATTTCCTATTTTCGATTGAACAAACTCCGCGTTCCTTGTATCATTTGAACGTGTCCACTCCGTGTTCAATTGTATCATGCTCCGCGGTATTTTGTGCCCATTATTACGCACCCTTGTTGGATAAGTCGCCAAATAAAGATATAACGAGTGAATTCCGGGAAGTGAAACTTTCAGAAAATGTCCAGTAGATATTAATGAAAAGACGGAACCATTGATGTTTTGGATATGGTCTAAAACATGAACGTCTCATCACTTTTATTGGACACATCGCCGTGAAAAATCGCAAACTTGAATGATCTAACCTTTCCCTGCAGTTTATTAAAGGGTCTTGGGAAGTGAAATTTTACCTGTGAATAACTAATTATATATAAACTAAAAATGACAATCTATTTACTCCAATTTCATATGCTTTGTTGACTTATTAATAAAAATCTGTACCCACCCTACCGCATGTAAACAAAAAATGAGCTCCGTGTTTTTTGTGCCCCTCCGGTTCCGTGTATCGGAATACCCGAAGTGATTACTAATTTTACTTTATTATATCATATTCTTTCACTATAAGAGTGAAAGATTACATATTACAAACAAAATTAATGTTAACCCCTTGTAAGAGTACATTGGTACCCATATAGGCGTTCGCATGATGAAAATATCCATTTATTTCCCCGGTAACGCAGGCTAAATTTCGCATCATACGTACACATGTACATGTAACTCTAGGAAAAATAATCACCTTTTTACATATCCGAGATTGTCTCATGTTTTACTATATATTTAAATTAATACCTCTTCCTTTAAACTATCCAGATCTTCCTGTGTTCGACTGATAGCGAATGTTTCAGCCCCACACAAAACCAGCTGTTTGCAAATAGCACGCCCAATGCCTAAAATACCAAAATATAACAACCATGAAACATAAATAGGTATGTAGTGTATGTTTGTGAATCCACCCATTTTCAAAAGAGCTGGGAGTTTTTTTTTTTAATTTACATGCACTATCCGAAAATTACTTTCATAGAGTGTACATGGAACATACGGTTTCAGGACTGAATCCTTGCCTGAATTAGTGATATAAAATGCTTGGCCCTGTCACACTCTAACGCACAGCACGAACGTGTGCCCAGCGTGTGAGAATATTTTCGTACACGCTGGTGAGCGTTGTATAAGTTAGAGGCACGTTCGTAAAACGTTACAAACACGTGGCGTGCCTTGTTGAACGTTGGATGCGTCGGAAAATTTTGAACAAGCTCAAAATTTCACGACGTTCGCCAACGTGTTGTTGATAAGTTATGCAGACGAAGGTGCGTTTATATATGCACGCAATGTGTGCGATATGCAGTAGTTTCTCGAAAGTTGTATTAAACGTGTAGAGAACGCAAACCAGGCGTCCTTGTATCTAAGGAGAAACGTTTTAGCCGATGTTTTACAATAAAAATAATGGTTAAATAGCAAGAAAAAATTCTACAGTAAAGTAAATAGCTGATTTATTTCAGTACCATACTGACATATTGTTTTGAAAATATACATATATTTTTTTTATTTTTGAGGGACCTATCCCTCCTGCAAATTTGTCGTATTTTTCTGTGGCATTTCTATCCATTTCTACATTTGCAAATGACATTGAGATGAAGAATTTCAAGCTGATCTTGCAAAGATCGTCAAAACGCTAAACAGACGCTCTATGAATGCTAGAAGACTGTTATTGATGCGGTCGGTATACATCTACAACGCTAGTAAAACACCTTTCCAACGTTGTCATACGCTGTTACACGTTTTTGGGCGTTGCGTACAAGTTATGGATAAGTTTTCCGTGCGTTGTAGGCCGTTAGCTTGACGCTATGAATGCGTCCAACAAGAGAATTTCTTCAATTTCTTCGGCGTGTGCCAACGTTCTTATAAAAATTCGCGAACGTCGGTACACGTCGGCTAGAACGTTATAATGTGACAGGGCCTTTAGATCGCGTACGCATCCGGTCTCATTCCATATGTGCTCGAGTTTTTTTTCCGATTATATGTACATCAATATTTATTAGTTTATATCGGTAAAGTACGCTTCCTTGTACTAAAACATTTTATTAATTTATGATATTACTTGTGCGCTGTGATTAGTTCATTTGACGTCACATGACGAATTGGCGAAATTGCTATCAGTAATTCAGATGCAAGACACGCGATATCTGTAAAAGAGATAACCTTAGCAAAAGGTTACATGAATATCCGTATTCCCTCGTCAAAAACCGACCAAAATGGTAAAGGAGCTACGCAAACTTTACATGCCCAAAGTGAACCTCAAATTTGCCCGCATTCACTTAGTTGTATTTAAATGCAGAGTAGACCCAGATGTGCAGGCCCCTTTTTCTGTCATTTTGACGGCTCTCCCATGACCCGTTATCAATTTAATGTCGTGCTTAAGAAAACCCTGCAAATATGTGGTATAAACAGTCACAATTAAAGCTCACATTCTTTTCGAATTGGAAGAGCTACCGATTTGTCCATAGGAGGAATGTCCGATCCAGATATTATGAACGTAGGCAGGTGGAAATCTAATGCATACAAAACTTACATACGGCCAGTCAGTTTTAACAGGTCTGATAAATAAATCAAAACTTTTTCTGTAGGTATCCCTGTACGAGTATGGATTGTCGGAAGTTCTTTAATTAAGAATGCATTCGTTGAATCAAGACATCGCGCTGGTGGGATAAACCTGGGCTTACAAAGATTAAACCTTCAGGTTTGGTGGCAGGGGCAGAGCGGTATGGTAGTAGATCGTCTCTATGCTATAACTTGAGGATCCACCAAAATCCTTAATAATTCATGTAGGCGCCAATGATTTAGGTAATAAGAAGGTCGCTTACCTAAGAAATGAAATTAATATTATATTACGCTGCATTTCAAGAAAAATACCACAGACAAAAATTGTTTGGTCACAGCTACTGCCACGCTTTTCTTGGAGGTATTCAATAAATTTCGACGCGATGGAAAACAGTAGGCGCTGGTTAAATAATTGTATTTCGTCTTATGTTTTGAGTTAAGGCGGGTGTTACATCCGGTATCCTCAACAAAAACACCCCGCACTGTTCAAAGATGATGGAGTACACTTGACAGAACTGAGGAATGAATTATTTTTGAATAATATTCAAGGTGCTATTGAAACATTCAATAGAGAATATAACCATTTGAATATGTCTATTATATATATATATATATATATATATACGTCTAAAGTGATACACAACAACATCAAAATAAAGTTATTATAGAAAAAATTAGGCAATAAAAGTCCTAAATTGATCAAATGACGAAATTTTCGCTAGACCGACTAGCTTCCTTAGCGTCTGATGATCTAATGATTTATCGTAAAAAAATATAAAGTAACATACATATACTGTCAAAGATATTTTACCTGGACACAAGATAAATATTTACACAAAAAGACTGTCAAAAATATTTTTCGTATATGACTATCCCCACAAAATATGATTGATTGAAAAGTTCAGTTAAAACGTCCAGTGAGCAATACTAGTGATAGAACGAGAACAAAGTTGCAAAAAAATTATCTGAATGAGGAAAGAGACGAAAATGGGTAATAAATAATAAATAAATAATTATAATACATGTAATAAAATAATATTCAAGGTTGAGGGGTCAACAATGGCAATGAGTACTGACTGCTACCGGGAAATGGGTAGGGGCAGGAAATTAGCCCCGCCAAACATATTTTGTACAAACACCACAACTGTAATAAATAAGATATATACAAACAAATACTGTGAAATTGAATACTTAAATGAACGGGACAAAAACAAATTACTACGATTTTTTGTTAATGCCATCCGGGTATAATGTACCTAACTCTCTGATCCAGAAGCTTTCTCTTGATTGTCTCTGTTTATCGATCCAAACCCGCTCGTGATCAATGATGGTCACGTTTGATCTGGCAAAATCTTCAAAAGAATGCCCAGGTAATTTGAAATGTTGACTGACAGGCAGGAGTGGTTTTTTGGTGAGGTCACTGCGGTGTCCATTCATTCTTTTGTTGAACGGTTGGACACTTTCACCCACATACTGTAGACCACAGACCTGGCAGTCAATGAGGTATACGACATTATATGATTCATTTAAACAGTACCACTTTATAGTTGAAATTATGAAACTTGTGTAATTGAAATTTGTACTTTTAACATGTATAATGATCTGAAGGTATCACATTATATACATATGTATTTTACAAAAGGATATGGAGTAAATGTACATGAGACCATAACACATATGTTTACTCCAACTGCAATATGGCCATTTCGGAAATTTATTCCTCATCAGCAGCACTAGAACCCAAACAAAGGAAATCCATAATTTCCAAAAAGTGTTTAAAATGCACAAAACCAAACGAAATCCGAATAATCAGTAATATCAAATATAGCTAAGGAAAAAACTATGATGGAGGGTGTTAATCCTTAGGTTTTAGAATTTACATAAATTTAGATCATAGTAATTGAACATAGTGTACACATGAGATATTATCTCATGTACAAGTACACCATATCTAAGAAAAATAAAGAGCATTCATCTATACCACGGGGAATTGTTTTACCAACTCCACACTGCAATAATGACAAACTCCTGTATTAAATATTTTACAAAAGGATATGGAGTAAATGTACATGAGACCATAACACATATGTTTACTCCAACTGCAATAATTTTAATGAGCTGTATGGCCATTTCGGAAATTTATTCCTCATCAGCAGCACTAGAACCCAAACAAAGGAAATCCATAATTTCCAAAAAGTGTTTAAAATGCACAAAACCAAACGAAATCCGAATAGACAAAACTACGATGGAGGGAGTTAATCCTTAGGTTTTAGAATTTACATAAATTTAGATCATAGTAATTGAACAAAGTGTACACATGAGATATTATCTCATGTACAAGTACACCATATCTAAGAAAAATAAAGAGCATTCATCTCTACCACTGGGAATTGTTTTACCAACTCCACACTGCAATAAAAGACAAACTCCTGTATTAAATATTTTACGAAAGGATATGAATTTGAATTTGAATTTGATTGAGAGTTATTTGAATTACGGTAAGGGCCGGCAGTTCATGCCGCAAATCCACCATTTTATGGCGGTTGACAGTTTTGTCACTGTGAATTTGGCCAATTTGCTGCATGTTATAGACTTCGTGCTGTGCTAACAGCTTGTTTAAGGGGTTTAGATCTCTCACCTGTGTTTCCCACGGTGATCAAAATTTCTTTCACTTGTTACCACGATTTGTGGTGATATTTATACAATTTAAATTGGTTGCCATACCAGCATTTTGCGGTAACCACTTTGACAATTTATTATTTGCCTGCGATTTGCAGATATTATTTTGAACATTGAATTTAATTGAATCAGTGTTTGTTGTCAATAATCACATTAAACTGTGGTCTTTATCGCCAATGCAATATTTGTTTCATTATGGCATCAGAGATAATCAGGTCTATAAATCTATGTAATGACCTCATTGCCATGTTATATATTTTATATTTGTATATTGTCGCAATGGTTGGTTTACACGTAGGCAGATGTTTAAATAGTGAAATAATGTTAAGTCACACTTTTCCTAAGTCACACTTTTCCGTAATGTGTGTTGTCGGCCGTACAATAACTACAATTTGTTTGACGTTCACATTTAAGACATTATGTATATTTACTGAAGCAAAACTGTAACCTATATATATAATACCTACTACGTATCCTTTTAAATAACAAAATACCGAAGTTGCTGTTAATTTAGCTTGTCATACACATTTGGAAATCCATATATCTAGTGTTTTACATCTGTTGAATAAAAAATCAGATCATCCTACCTTTTCCTGCGCCTGTAACAAGTGCCCGCTTTCCGTCTAGTCTTATTTCCATGTCTGCTTGTCAAATGTTTGCTAACTTATCTTAGTATAATTTTTCACGGTCATTTAAACAATAAAGCTACCACGACACGCCGTATACCCTGGGCATTATTTACATGTACACATATATATCACTTCCGATTCACTATATTTAAACTGCGTATCATTTGTCCACTGAGTCAGGATGGCCATTAATAAGAATTATCTCCCCGTTGACCATTTACTTGGTACAGGGAGATAATCTCATTATCTACAAGGCTGTTAATATCCATTATCTTTCTTAATTATCCCCGCACTTTCGAAGAAAGTTCGGGGATAATGTTATACCCTCCGTCAGCCCGCCCGTCTGTCCGTCCGTCACACTTTTCTTGTGACTCAAACTCCTCCTACATTTTTGGATTTAGGGATTTAATTTTGTTGTAGAATTGTTGCATATAGTCTGCAGATGCGCAATAAGCTTTTGGATTTTCGATATTGGTCTTGATGCAAACAAGAGGCCCCATGATGTCAATTTTAACAAAGACCCAAAGATGTGGATTAGACACATGTGGCAAGTGACGCAAACTCCTCCTACATTTTTGGATTTAGGGATCAAATCTTTATGCAGAATTATTGCATATAGTCTATAGATTTGCAATAAGCTTTTGGAATTTTGGTTCCGGTTCCAACTTTGGTAAATTTCCTGAAAATGTCAAAGACACTTATTTTTTTTAATTTTGGCATATTATCTTATATTCTGACAAGTGTTTGGTAAAAAACAAAATTCTGATAACTTATGATTCTAAAAAGCGGTTCCAATTTTGGTAAATTTCCTGAAAGTCTCAAAGACCACTAATTTTTTGGAATTCTACCGAGCAACCATACTTAAAATGTTTGTGTAGCTTAGGACGAACATTTTTATAAATTGGATTTCAAAAATATTTTATTCCAATTTTGGTAAATTTCCTGAAAGTCTCAAAGACCACTTATTTTAGGGAATTCTATCTAGCAACCATACTTAAAATGTTTCTGTAGTTTAGGACGAACATTTTCATAACTGGATTTCAAAAATTTTGATTCCAATTT
>MJUU01002074.1:0-43692 GCA_002080025.1 Modiolus philippinarum
TGAGCCTGTGCCCTCTTTCTCACTTCCTCGTCGCTCTCTTTCCGCTCGAGACCTAGCAATCGGATTTGCTGATCCGGATTTTGAGAAGTTTCGGAATTCATGATTTATTTTGGTGGGTCCTTCCCTCCCTGCACTTTTCAGCATCCCCGCCTCGCTCAAGATCCATTTGCATCCCGGGGCCCCAAAATTGGGGTCTGATGCAGGATTTCTGCATGGAAAATGGCTTTGGTGCAGAACTCTCATTTCTTAACTACTAACAAGTGTCATATTTGAAGAAAGTGTATGAATATTGTGTTGATACCTGAGTGAAATGGCATTGGTCATGGTGGGGCAGCACATGTCATCAAAAATGTAAATATTTCATATTCTTATTCGTTGCAATTTTGTGAGAAATTAAACGGTGACCCCTATATTTTTACAACATTTTGGATTCCTTAGATAAAATGCTCCGAAATGATATATGACACGAGACTCGTGTTAACCTTATATGTTGAGGGCAAAACTTTGAAATTACCTGTTTTTTCCTTGAAGTGAATGACAACGTTATAAGCGGTTATTGAGACCATTACTTTGTTTCATTGTCATGTGTTTTCTATTTTTGCATAAATGCAGGACATTTTGCTATAATAAAATTTTACTCTTCTTCCAACTTAATAAATAACAAAATGTCGAGGTTACTATAAATTTGGTTTCTGCATATGACTGAATAACATATCAAGACAAGAGCACAAGCAGCGACGAGATAAATATTAATCTCAAATAAGCAAGGAAAGGATATAGAGTAAATGCACATGAGACAAAGTCTCAACAAATGCATGAAAAAATTAAGCAAAAACGCTTTTATTACTGTTATTACCCTTGAACTTTCCATGAGGCCTTCAACAGTAAGTTTTGTTCATATCTCATAGTACGTTGAAGACTGCTGCTAAAACTTGTTTGAGTGGACTTTATTGACAGAACAACGCTACATCCACAAATCTTTCCTTTTATTTATGAATGCAAGAATATCACCAAACATAAGATAACTGACAAAGTGTTCTTACAGTAGCTGTCATACGTTGCTTGACAAAATGTCTTACAGAAGACCACAAGAAAAATTTAAACAAGCAAAGGATACTCATAGAGTCAGGCAACTAGGGATAATAAAATCATTAAATGCGGGCACTACAAACAGGTGGTCAGAGTAACTAAAATTAAAGGTATTATAGTGTTTTCATATGAGAATTTTTCTCAATAACAAGTACATTTCCTGAAAATGTCTAAAACTAACAATATTTGAAATTTTTGCATACAATCAAGTATTTTAGTCATTTTTTTCAAATAAGACATAATTCTGAAAACTCAGAATAAAAATATGTGGTTCCAATTTTGGTAAATTTCCTGAAACTCTAAATGACAAGCATTTTTTGGGAATTCTTGTTAGCAACCATGCTTTTTTGGATGAATTTAGTAAAAGCATATATTTTCAGTGAAAAAAGCAAAAGCGGTTTGAATTATTAACAGAGTGTTTCTGTAATCAAATTTAAATTGAAATAAAAGGGACAACAGGAAACACCTACAATGGCTGAAAATTATAATTACATGCCACAATCTGCTAGGGAAATAATACACAGGAAAACCACAAATAAGACAAAAGACAAACGTAAACAACTATAGGAACTCGGGACAGCCGGACTTGGTACCGGCACTAACAAAAGCCAGCGGTAGGGTTAAACCGGTTTATGGGTACCCAAACCTCCCCTTTATCTGTCCTGTTTCCCTATAGTATAGTAAACATACGAATAAAACTCAATACAGGTAGACTACTAACTCCATGACCACAATCTTGAAAGGAGAGAATATGGCAATACGCAATTTTGAAAGATGGGTCAAGGGGTGCTCGCCGCTTATCTGTCGGCTAGCTAAAGGAGCCTAGTCTGCTGGTAGAACACTGTCGCACTACGGAAGATGGAACATGGATAAAAATTAGTACCCGTACAGAGGGTAAATAGAATCGATGGAGTAGGCTTTATTATATGCATTTAATCAAATGGATTGTACCTGATTCATCTGAAGAATCACTTTTGCTGGATACTGTTTCTAGCTTTGGTTTGTGTATTCTTTGTTTCTTAACAATCCCACTAACTGAAAGTATTTCATATGAAATCTGTTTATTTTTCTTTTTGTTCTTTTTTGTCTTCACTCTCTCAACTCTGAAAGAACAAAAGCAAGTACTACTGTCTTAAAACTAAAAATCATCAAACCTGACAGAAGAGACAAGGTTGATCTCGGAAACGACCGTTTTTCCCCGTTCTACCAAATAAAACTCTCACCTTCAAAACCCATCTTTTTTTCATTTACTAAAGAAGTCTAAAGAAGTTACAAAAGCAACTAGAAAAGAATTGTATGAAAAATATATGTAACAGAAATTTTCCATAATTGTAATCGAAGACTTTTCAGTTCAGCATAACTCTAGAACTATTTGTACCACTGAACGGAAACCTTCCAGAACCCCTTAGACCTCTGAAACCAAAATTAAACTTGACCTGAGTTTTGTTGTAAACAACTTCCATACCAAGTTTGAAGTTTGTGTTATTTTGTTCTCAAGTTATCAGTCGTAAACCCTAGAAATCACAAAATTTCAAAGTTTCAAGGGACATAACTCCAGAACCCCTTGAGCCTCTGAACCAAAAATCGAACTCAACCTGAGTTTTGTAGTAAATAATTTACATACCTTGTGTTATTTCGTTCACAAGTTATCAGTCGGAAACCTTCGGGGAAGGACAGACGGACGGACAAACGACTGAGGGTAACATATAATACATCGCCACTTCGTGTGGCGGGGTATAGAAAGTAAATTGAGAGTTTCAGGCAATTTAATAAAAGTGTAATCTGCAGACTATACATGTGGATTTGTACAAGTAACAATCCTGTACAACAAAATCAAATTTCTAAATATAATTAGTTGGAGGAATTCACGATTGCTAATAAAGCATTACTGTGCACATGTTTAAAGAGAGCGACTAGGAAATTGTAATAACTTTTTTCGATGCCTAGCATGTACTGGCGTAGCAGCATAAATCTTTTTAAAGGATCTTCTGAGCAGCTTAAAACCCCGGTCTTTTTCAAAGATTCACTCGTTGAAATTATTCGATTTTTCCACACTTGACACTTCTCATGAAAAAGACGTTTGATTTTTCTTATCAAGACATTATTTACTTAGAAAAAAAGGACACAGCTTTAAGGATGGTCACTCCTCAGGTTCTTGAAATTGTCTCTGACTTTCGGAATTCTCTTATTTTATCCATCATGATGCATTAGAAAATTTTGCACACTGACCCCTACTTTTCATTTCCAAAATATGATTGTGTACATCTTCAGTAGACTTCTGACAAAATTTGATAAAATTCTTGATATACCTTCATTGCAGTTCATAGGTTGATTGCCTTAATGCAAAGCGAATGAAAAGTCTAGAGAAGTTCGGTTTCCCTCCAAAATTTCTGGCGTTTAAATCTCAAAAACGGCCACACTGACCTATCAATATTTTTTGCTTAAAATGATGTACGATCCATAATCTAATAAATAAAACTATTATTTTTAGATCCTTGATATAATAAACTTGAGGAGTGACGCATAAACATCAACAATGAAAGACTATGGGTGGTGCTCGGTTGGAAGGTTCGGAGTGTTCTGAACTAATGGAACACCAAGCACTGACAATCAAACAGAATGGAACACTGTTCGGAACAGGTTCCATCTGCGCCGAAAAAAAAGGTGGTGCAGACAGAATTCAATATGGCGACCAAAAGAATATTTTGAGAAACAATAAACGATTTTAACAGTTTTTGCAGGAAAAATGTGCTGGATTTTTGCAAATGATACAAACGAACAACATATACATGGCAGACAAATTATTTTCCGAGGTTTGAGCATTGAATTTATACCCAAATCGCCTTTGAATTGACAAAAGTAGTCTTTCGAGAAATTATTGATTAACAACTGGTGTTGTAATTTTTTTCAGAAACTGTCTTTAAAAGTTATATTATTCAATTTACTACACCAAAAACAAAACATTAATGATTAATAGTCAAGTAAAAAAAAATATAAATACAAAATGTAGTTTTGACAAAATTATTCTTGTGTGCTCCTTTTCGTTCGATTGGTCGCTGGAACTGGAACTGAAAGAACATGTTCAGAACTGCCCAACCAAGCGCACCCATGGAGTAAATGAACATGAGACAAAGTCTCTACAAAAACATGGTAGAATCAAGCAATGGAACAATACCTTTATTGTTGTTCGTCATATTGAAGTCTCCATGTGGCCTTCAATAAGGAACTTTGCTAATACCTCATAGTAAGTGCAAAATGGTCCCTAGCACTGGTTTGAGCGAAAGTTTTAGTATGTTGTTGAGATGCGCATTTGCAGAAACTTCGGTATTTAGTTATTGGTAACAAGTACCAAAAGATAAATCGCAGTACTACACAGTAGAACAAGTAATCTGGATGATTGATTATCTAATTGACAGCTTATTTGTAAAGCTTCGATGCAAGATACTTCAATAGACGGTCGGTATGCTACGAGTTGCGCTCCTCCCTTCACCCACCACTTACGAATCAGAATTCCTTCAAACTTCAGTCAAAGACAATGAAATCAAGAGCTAGATGTTTTATTTTCTCAAACAGATATATTGATGATGTCTTGTCAAGCTTACCCTTCCGGAGCACTTGATGTCACTTTTTTTGAGAGTTCACACTGGTAGTGCTTTAGTTTTTTGTGTTGTATTTGTAGTGTTTGTGTGTTTTGTGGGCATGTAGTGTCTTTTGTCCTCCGTCTTCTGGTGTTCTTGCTTTTGCCTTGTCTCTGGACTTTGTAATCTTGTGCTTTGTTCGTTCGGTATTCTACTGTCGCTTTTTTTTAACGCCAGTAAATATGGAAACTATATTCCATTAATGTATACACCAGACATTGAAATAAAGGAGACAGTAGACAGTGGCTATTCTATTTCGCTTTTCGATTTACATTTTTAATTCGACGACCGTGGCAATATCAACACAAGAATTTAACAAAATAGACGATTTCAATTTAATATTGTAAACTTTCTACACCTCAACAGCAATATTTCGTCTTTCTTAGCCTATGGAGGATATCTTTATCATTATTCCGTTATGCTAGAATATACAGTTACTATAAAGATTTTTTACAACGACACAAAAAATTAGTTCATAAGTTGTTAAACCAGGGATTCGTTATATGGAGATTGATAGTATTTCTCTGTATTTTATTATTTTTGTAGTGTTTGAATTATTTTCTGTTTGTATCGTCTTCGTCATTAACGTACTCTATCTGTATGTAGTCCTCATATTGCCATACTGAATTTATGATGGTTCTTGCTTCGGTATTCATTTGTACAATCATTGGACGATATCCAGAGTTGATTGATTAATATTCAATTTCAATTTTTGCTTTTATTGAAGATGGTTCTGTTAATTCTTTATTTATTTATTTTTTTTGCTTTTTTTTGTACGGAGTTGTCTTCGGTTTTATAAACATTAACATTGCTTCACCTTGCTGTGGCTTGTATACTGAGTGTCAGAAGTAATTTACCTGTTATTGTTTGTTGACACTATTATGGCTATGACTCTCAGCACGCGTTAGAGACACAGGCGCTTTATAGATAGCCGTCATATAATCGGGATGTTGATTCATTATTTAACTTGGTGTTACCCACCATTTTATTCATATGATACCCGTTCCAGGTCAGGAATTAGGCCGTTGACCTAAGTTATTTGTGTTTTAGTTGTGTGCTCTTTGATTTGTCGTTCGTCTAGTGGATTTTCCTTGCTGGTTTTCTCCATTTACGATGCTTTTGAATTTTGTTGTTACTTTAATTTTGTACAACTTAAGACAACAAAATAATTATAAAGTAAAGTAAGCACTTAATATATTCTACATTTCCAATACGAGAACATCACAAACAGATGTTTATTATTAGAAAACTAGTCTTCCAGGAATATGAGGAAGGATGTTTGTTAATTAACAACTTGCGAATGATATGTTTGCATTAGAAAAGATTTAGAAATGAGGCGTCTCGTCTAAACTATCAGACTTTAAATGCTCCTACCTACGATCTTTATTTTAGAAATATCATTTTTGTCATGAATACATAGCAAAAGACGCTGTCTGTCGACGCACCTGATCTAACACTTTAAGGAGTTCATTATGAACAAGTCCATGTTATTATTCCAAGTTGCGCCTGTAAAATAAATTTTGAAAAACAGAATAATGGAAGTTTTGTTCTTGATACGAAAAAATATTGTCAACATTAATGGACGAGCCCACTTGTGGGCGAGTCTATTATTGGAGACAATATTTGAAATATCAGAAACAAAACTTCTATTATTATTTTTTATAGGTAATAAGCTTAATCCTTTAATTGAGCAAATTTTGGAAAATGAAAAACAATTTTCAACAAATCTTGAGATTGACTATCGATTAGTAAAAGAATAAAAATGATCTTAACGGTTTTTTTAAGATGTTAATTTCTTTCTAATTCATTGATGCGCTGTTTAACAAAGTAGGCGTGGCCTAACATACTTTTGCCAATATTTTTTTCGGACAGTAGCAAGAGATCCCCATGAGATCAAAGAAAAATAAAACAAATCACCGATTGAACTTAGGTATCTGTACACTACCCTTTCTTGAACTTACTTTACTTAAATACTAGTTGTGACTATTCAATATATCAGAAAGTGTGATCAAAGTGGTAAGAAGTAGACCACACTATTACTGAAACTGCTTATTTTGACACGAATAGTAAAGTTTACTTACATTTCTGGCTCTATCGTTGAATTAGGAAATGCTTGGATGACGCACTCTTTCAGAAAGTTTTCGTCTAAAACCCCAAGCAGAGTATCGTGGTGTTCTTTCGATGTTCTCACCGACTGGATCAATGCATTTTGTAAGTCTTCAAAACTAACTGAGGATTCATCTTCTTGTGAGTAATTGTCTTGTAGCAATTTCTGTATGAAGTCAAGACAATCTTCACATGCTGTGACAATAGTAATGAATAATTCTTATAAAATTGTACTTGATCCTGAGAGAATTTCTCATTTGGATATACTGTCATACTTTCAAATTTTTAAATGTATTTAAGTAATTTCGAAACGTCAATTCCAAGTTTTCTTACAATCGGCTTGATGAGTGTCCTGTGCTGTCTATATGTTGCAATCGTCCACTATCTCAAGGCAATTGTGCTTTTGTCCGGCAACGGATGACAGTGATTGTAAGAACACTTTGCCAGTTTAATTTATGTTTGTTGACAATCCCGCATCCATGACCAGAAAAGACATGGATATAGCGTTGTTTGACATTGAGCAATTTTATTTCTTTTATATAATAAAACACTCATCCAGCATTTAAGGGATTTATTGGCTTCCGCTGTCCATCTGCCTGTGTTTATTTCGATGCAAACTCTGTGTGTGTGTATGTGTGTGTGTGTGTGTGTGTGCTTTATTTAATATGTAAATATACAGAAGAATAAATAATTAAAAAATGCTTTTACGGGCTCCACACTACAGCAGAAACAAACTCCAGTCGTAATGGTGAATGTATGTTGTTTGTATATTTTTAATATGTTACATTTGTACTATTATACTATTTATATGTTTCAATTATACGAAATTGACTGTGCTTAATGATTCATGACATGTTCATTCTGTAGTAAGTTATAAGAGAAAGCAACGAACTAGGTGAATCTGATATAATTGGTAATGAGTGACTTTATGTTAGTTTTAAAGAGCTGGCGAGAAAACACTTAAGACTGTATTTGTAAGAATCTGACTTCCGTGAAAACGTTTCGATGAATCGGGCATGCAAACTGCAAACTTTATTACAGAACAATGATAAATTTGATCAGGAGGAATCAATATCCAGAGTCTAAATAAAACTAGTTCAACCCCGCCGCAGCAGGTTTGCGCCTGTTCTAAGTCAGGCCTCTGTGTGTCTTGTCTTTTTTTCTAGTTAATTTACTTCATGTCTATAGGAGTCTAGGATGATGTTTATTTCGCTGAACTTGATTACTCTTTATTCAGGGGCCGACTCCGACCTGCCGTTGGGTGCGGGATTTTCTCACCGTTCATTGAAGATCTTATGGTGGCTTTGAGTTGTTATTACTCCCCTTTGGGTCGTTGTCTCTTTGACACATTTCCTGTTTCCCTTCTTTTTTCTTAAAGTTATACGTTCAGAAAGGCGACACAAAGCCACGTAATAATAACAACTCTCTTTAGTAAAATAAAAAGCACCGAAAAAAAGTTCCTTTTAGTAACTTTGATGTAGTCGTCGCCAAGGTAAAGTTAACGTGGTACAGAAAGGGTAATAACAGCACAAAACTGCTGTTTTGTAGCACAAAACTGCTGTTTTGTAACAGTTCTTTATTAAGACAATGAAATGCCACTTTTAAGTCTTGTTGATGCTTTAGTTTTGTGGCTCTCTTATTCGATTTTTGTTTGTTTTGTCCTTGTCGTGTTGTCTCGGTTCTTGTTGGATATGGGTTGCCGTGATTTTGGGTTTTTGATTTTGGAGTTCCCCCTTTCGCCAATTTTTCTTCGATGTACGTTTGCCGCTGTATTTCGTGATGTGGTGCAAAATCAGAGCGATTAACGGTGTGATATAGTTTGATAAGCTGTTTTACATAGGAAATTATCATTATCTTAGATATGTAACATTTCTGATTGGGATGTATTATATAAAAATCTGTCTGAATTATACTTTTAACTTTTAAAGAATGATGCTCCGATAATCAGTTTTATGTGTACATGACCCTCAGAAGAAAAATACAACATGCTGTTCCTTCATTGAGCTTTTACAAATATTTCGGCTTATGGATTTCCAAAGGTTTTTTTTATTGGATGTGCACTGAAAAGAAGTACTTTTTGCTATTAAACATAGTAAAATTGTCATTTTAAGGTCTACAATGTCAAAGTATGTTGGAACCGAATCGTCAAGAGAAAACTAATAATTCAAAGACAATGATAACATTGGAAAAACAAGAAACTAAGACATCACACAAATGTGGCACAGAAAATAAAAATGGGGACTCATATACAAATAAACAACACTGACCCAATACAAAACATGGATGAGACTAAGTGCCTCGATACAGTATCTAATAAGACACCCAATATGTTGAACATGTCTCTTCTTATGATTAATTGAAATCCAGATGAAGATAAAACAAAGTGAAGCTGTTAAAGTGAAAGATTTGTTGTCACCTGGGTAACAGATATTCAAATAGCGGTCCTATATAAGAAGCAAGTCAAAGATTTCTCATCCAATTGTTGGGATAAGGCTATGATTTTGTCACACGTATCAAAAAATTATGGTATTTGTTCTATATACTATATATTAACTATTAATTCACGGACAGAAAAGAAAATAAATGCATCTGGGTGGATTTTTAGTAATTCTAATATTGTCATCAAAGCTTTCCGTCTAAAACACTGACATAATATTTTTCAGGATTCCGAAAATGAAAATATCTGGTTCTCCTCTGTCTTCTTGACTTTTTTGGATCAAATTCTGCATTTAGCATGCTATTTGTATGACTACACCAATGTAAAGATCAACCACTCAATTGCAAAATTCTACCTTACAAACTTCTTGTCAAATTGGGATGAGTTTGGGATTTTGTAATAGAATTTAGATGATGGCTTTCCATATTCTTTGATTTAAATGCTGCTGATGAGAGGTTACTCCTTGAAACACGTGTACAGCATAACGAAATTTACTGCTTTTATGCAACTCCGATATATTTTGTATTCATAATTCTAAAGGCTGCTTTGTCCAAGTTCAGCATTGATTTGATAGAAAAAAAACTCCTAGAGAATTGCTGTAATCACGGATTTTGATTTATTTTCATAAAAAATATCTTTGCTTTGTGTCCATGTTTAACATCTCCAAGTGATTGTGCTTAATAAAAAAAAATATGACTTTTTAATTAGTGATTCAAATAGGAATATGTCTAAAAAGGGTGTTATTTTCAATATACATTTTAGAAATTAACATACCAACAAGGTAAAGTGCAGCAATAACAAGGGGGTAGGGTTAGTATCACATTAAAGTATCAGACCACTATTTCAAGCAATGGGAGTTTGGAACATAGAAGTAGGGCTTAAGAATTTAAAGATAAATTTTTTGTTCTTGCACCTTAAAACTATTTGAAGGATTCTGGTATTTGAACAATACTGTATCATCTTTTCTTATAGAAACAGCTGTTCAATGAGAGAAGGGCACTTCCCTTTGATCATCTCTGCACAATTTCGGGTCCTCATGTTATGTATTTATAGGTGGGGTTCCCCCAAGCTCCGATTACACCCCTATTAAGCTGGGTAACGTTTAGGTACAGGTAATATTCAAATATCAAAAACCGTACCTAAACATTATCCTGAACCGGGACAAAACGTTATCCAATGTTACTTAAATAAGAAATTTGTTTACTTTTTTCTCAACCGGGGAAAACATTATCCAACCGGACTAAACCAATTATACGCGAACTCTCCTCGCCTAAACTGTTCGACGAGAATAAGGGTGGATTAGATCTTTAAATAAATGATAAACTAACGTATGAGCCTGAGGTTTTTCGGGATGATGGATGTTTTATGAAAAAGACCATACAACAATGTATATTTATAGTACCCTTTTCTTATTTATATAGAATGCCTTTATGGTATCCTTTCTTATCTATATATAACATGCATTGCAATGGTTATGTACCATCGTTAAATTTTATACACAGGCGTCCGTTCTCATAAAAAGTAAGATAAAATAAACTTACAGTTTTTACATTCAATCTCCAGTCTCCACATCTTGTCAACTACATGTTCATAGGCTTTACTAAGACATTCTTTAAAAGCTTCGTATGCACTATCTGTCTTTACTATTAAAATATCTATTATGCACTTAATTTTTTCCCTGTTGTTATTCTTGCAGTTTATTTCTTCCTTCTCTGAAAGGCTAAATATTTGCTTTTCAAAAAATTGGTCAATCAATTCGCCATCCTCAAGATACAGGTTTTCATTGAGAAACGTCGATTCACGCATTTTGACTAAAACCTTTTTGTATAATAACTTCATCTGGAAAAATATATTAAGTTAAAGATCTATTAAAACGGTTAAACTCGAAACATATTTAATATGCATTGTTATTTTAGCCTGATTCTACACAGTACAGGAACGAAAGCAAAATAAAACAATGAGTCTTCAAATTCAATTGCAAACTACTTTAGTACAAATGTAAATTACTTTTTTATTATTATTGTATAAAAAGATCGTCATAATTTGGGCATATTATACAAAAATATATTTACAGTAACTTCAGTATCTAATTTTTGATGCCTCAATTGGTAGATTGTTTGTTCCTGAGAGTACCAAGTACCTCGGTGCTGGCTCGAAAACATTATACCAAGAAACTTGCAATGTATGACATTTTGAGAAGTATTTGCTCGTGTAAAGCTCTATAATTAGCTGCTTGAATCGTTATTTGTAATTTGATCTGTATCTTCTTTTATACATCCTTTCGGTTTTTAGTTTTCCAAATATTTTGATTTGATCGGAACGAAAGAGGAACAGTTGTCAAATTTAATTCAAATTAATAATCGATGTCTTTTGAGGATTGCAAACTACCCGAAAACCACGAATTACTTTTCCCTCTGCAGAAACTAAGTAATGTAACTTCGGTATTTAGTAATAACGTTTTTGTGAATCTTGTGGTTTTGTGTTTCTGTAAAATTGGTACACGCAGACACAAATATCTCGTATCAGGTCATTAAAGGTCTTACTTTGTCAAGGACTACACCAGTTACAACAACAAATATAATTACTGAGGAGAGCATCATTAACACTTATTTGATTAACAATATATTTGTCAAGTTTAATGGAATGGCATTTCAAAAAACAATGGCTATTCAAATGGGCATCAGTTTTGACTTAACCCTGGATTAACCCACTGACAGTGTGACGGGTGCTGTGCACAGAGCAGGACATTCCGGGGCACCTGATGTCACTCTTGTTTATTGAGAGTTCACACTGTTAGTGCTTTAGCTTTTTGTGTTGTATATGTAATGTTCGTGTGTTTTGTGGGCATGTGGTGTCTTTGGTCTTCCGTATTTTGGAGTTCTTGCTTTTGCCTTGTCTCTGGACTTTGATTTGTGTCATCTTGTGCTTTGTTCCTTCGGTAGTCTGCTGCCGTTATTTTGTGACTCCTTTTTGTCGATTTGTTTGCATGCTTATGAAGCTGAATTTATACAAACAATTCTAAATGGTTAGAAAAGGCGCATAACTGATTCTTTATATCACCTTTCGAAATATGAATGATATTTTTTCACCCAGTAATCTATATATGAATGAGTAATTCAAGTTGTATATCAAAGGCAAGTGAAAATCGATGACACTATAGACAGCAGACTCTTGTGAATTAGTAGTAACATCTCTTTGTTCCTTCATACCATGTATCAACCACCAAACAGATCTTTCAACGCCATATTTAAACTGGCTGTGTGACGGGTGCCAAGCGTGGAGCAGATCATGCGCACCTTTCGGAGCACCTGATGATACCTCAGTTTTTGTTCGGGTTCACATTGCTTGTGTTTTACTTTTGTGGCGTTCTTGTTAATTTTGGTTATTTGGTTTGTCTTTGTCATGCTCTCTCAAATCATTTTTTGTCATGCTCTCTCAAATCATTTTTGCTTCGGTATTTATTTGCCGATGTGTCCAGTACGAGACTTCATTTAAAAACATTTAAGGCCCTTTGATTGACACCATGTTAGTTCTATGGTCGAAATCACGTTCTCAAAAACTTGCAACTGACTTGTAAGCTTTAAATTAGACCTGACATTGAGTCGGCATTAACTATTAGCCTCGACTGGTCCCTGGCTTTGATGTGTACTTTTGAAATATCATTTCCTACATGAAGAGTAATTAATACTCCTAGATGAATTACTATATTAGTTCAGATGAAAATGTGAATGGTTTTTCATTTAACATCTAATGACTAGATGGTTATATGCCAGTCTTCCTTGCAATTATAAATTAACAACAACTTGATTAAAACTACATCTTTTGGGATTCAGTTTGGTGTTCTATTAAACAACGGCAGTAGAATGTCAAAGGAACAAACTTATATTTACATTTTAAACAATAGAAATACCTTTTGTACTCTTTTTTGAACACACAGGCTGGTGGTTTAGATCCCCGACACTGGTTTAAGGTTTTGTAGAAATGTTGTATGAAATCAATGGTTTTGTATTGTTTCAACGGTTAAATTGAACTGAAAAGAGATGTTAAAATAATTCGTAAGCGTTTCTAATTAAATAAAACATGTACAATGGCTATAATTACATGCCATAATCTACCAGGGAATTGCACAAGAAAAACACAAACAAAAGACAAAAGGCAAACGTACATAACGATGAGAATTCGGGACAACTGGACTTGGTACCGGTACAAGCATAATAACCCAACTCGTTTAGCATGTTTTATATGAAGTAGTTTACCAGTTTCAATTAAAATTCTACTTCATTTGTTATACTCTAAATTTGTTCGCACTTTCATATATCCTTATTGAAAATAAAACATCTGTACCTCAATTTCACTGATATTTTACTTTAAAACACCAATTAAAAAATTCACAGCCAGCAAAAATTTATTTTGATGTCGTCTACATCGTTAAAATTCTATTTTCTGTACACTTTAAAACGTAGTTATAATTAGTTTTTTTAATGCATCTAAATGTTTAGTAAATAAAATAAAAATACATAATGGAAATGCGGTCATTGTTAATTTTATATGGTTGAGTTTTATAATTTTGACAATATTTTCTTTATGTGCACATGTACAGCATACTAAAATCCAATGCGGTAGGACAAAATTTTATTGTGATTTGATATCAAATTCCTTTCTTGTTCATAGATATTTGATATCAAACTCTTTTCTTGTCTTTTGACAATTAATTCTTTATAGTCAGAGACCTTCATATTTTAGGTTTATGATTTCAAATATAATACATTACAATAGTGAAAACACCTATTGTAAAATTTTGTAAATGTTCCAAAAACCTGAGATTGAGATAACAAGATTTCAGCATATATTATGATTTTACTTTTGAATACTTTGCCAATTTAGACAAATACAATTGTTTTGAAAATTATCTTGTTTAATCGACATAACGACATAAAATTGTCGCCGAATACAGTATGGCTAAGGTATTATTATTGGAGAGCATTGTTTGACAATTTAAACATGTAGTACGTGTCGTTAGTTATCACCTGTAATTAGTTTGAAGTCTTCTTCTGCTTCACCGATTGTGCAATTTTTAATATAAGATGATTTTTGTAATAAAAAATGTTAAATTTCAGTTTAAAAATTTTAAAATTTTACCATGGTACTGTTTGATGGTTAGAGAAGTAACATGTGCCATGGATTTTAATTCGTTTTGTAAAAATTTTTAAATTTTACCATGGTACTGTTTGATGGTTAGAGAAGTAACATGTACCGTGGATTTTAATTCGTTTTGTGCAAGGGTTAGAAAATGACATTAACCATTTTTGCCATGTCTTTGCATTTTGATTTTTGTGATCATCACTTCCCTTGTTTTCTACACAAAGAACACTTTAATTTCAATCCTAAAACAATGTTTTTTAATATGAGAAAGTGATTTTTTTAAATGAAAAAAATATTATGATTATCAAAAATATATACTGTTAAAGATTGAATAACTTGCAAAAATGAATTAGGGTAGGTAAGCAATATCATTTGATTTTCAATAATCATTTTAAAATTAATCCACTTTTCTCAATTCCTTGACATTGGCAATGTCAAACCAGTCTATAATTTGGTAGGATAGCAAAACAGGATAGGAAAGTACGTGAGAACCGAACCGTCAGTCCCGAATAGTCCAAAGACAATGGAAACATCGGTAATACAAAGATAAAAAGACATCACGTTAGTACGACACAGAAAAGAAAAAAAGAAACATATGTACAACACGGACTCAAATTAAAACCATGGGTGAAATCAGGTAGTTAAAGCATCTTATGCTTCTTATTAGACACGCGTCGTGTTGAACATGTCAAATCGGTAGTGAATATTTTACGAAAGGATATGGTATGGAGTAAATGAACATGAGACCATAACGCATATGTTTACTCCGATGCAATTAATTTTAATGAGCTGTATGGCTATTTCGGAAATTAATTCCTCAAAGCACTACAACCCAAACATAGAAAATCCAAAATTTCAAAAAAAGTTAAAATGCATAAAATCAAACGAAATCAGAATCAGTAAATTTATATCTGGTAGAGGAAACAACAAACTTGGAAAAGTAAACCTTAAACAGAAATGTATGAAAAACAAGAATAAAAGCGTTTTTCCATTGCTTGGTTGTACCATGCATTTGTAGAGAGAGACTAGAGACTTTGTCTTATGTGCATTTACTCCATACTGTTTCATTTTATGTATACCGGTATTATTTTGCCTAATGATCATTGTCTATGTATTTGCTTAATAAGCTGATTTTCATGCCTCTCTACAAGTTTAAGTCTTGAAATATCTATTAATTACAAACAAAAGATAGCAGTTAATACCTACAATTGCCGAAAATTACAAAATTTATTTAACAAAAAGGTCTGAAAATTATCTAATCAGCAGTTCGCATAATAGTATTAGCATGATTTTGTGTAAGATTGTATTATTTAAAAAGGGAAATTAATGATAGTGAAATCAAAATAATCCCTTTTATCATAAATTCTAGTTTTTATTTAATTAGAGTCAATGGTGATACTTAGATCTAGAAAAGGGCAGAATTTAGAATCATTGTTTGCTTTATTGATTTTCAGTTCTAGTGGGTAAACAATGTCGACGTAATCTGAAAATTAGGGATCGTCAATTGTAAGGATATCATCATTGTACCTGCTGTTATCATTGAAGATTGAAATAAGTTTATCACTATTTGGTACAGTTCCATTTTTAGTGTTTTCATGAAGTCCAGTTCGTAATAAAACAGAAAAAGATCTGCAATGATTAGTGCATAATTAATACCCATGGCGATTCCAATGACCTGTTGATAAACAATTGTGTCAAGCAAGAGATTCAGTGCCTTTCATCATATCATCACATGTCGAGGAGCAATATATTGGAGAAGAATCCTTGCTTTTTGTTACAGCAATTGAACTGAAGACCAGAAAAATTCAAAAGACCATTTAATAAGTTGTCCCAATTTGGATTAATTTATTCGGAAGGGTTGTATAAAGAGTAGAAGAGTCATAAAACTATTTTTTTTATAGATTCTAAAACTTCAATTGATTTTTTTTTACATTCCAAAAGTAATTTACATCACAGTTTGATATGTTTTTCACAATATGTTATTACTGTACTCCTTTATAGAATTAAGTGCACTGGTTAAATGAATGGACAAATGTATGGATGGACAATTTTGTGGTAGAACAATTAATCGAAGCCGAAATAAACGATAATTGAAGGAATTTTTGTGAAACTTAGGAATAGGCAAGGTGTAATCTTAAGGTGGAATTTTGAGAGTGTTTGTATCTTGTAATGTTGTTTAGTGAGTGTTTTGTCGTCACAATTTGTACGTATAAAAGTGCTTGACTAGGCCAATTCGTTTTGTTGGACATCGATATACCATTTTTTCAATCATGAGCTTGTTCATGCTGTGTATATATTCATTAAAGATTGTATCAAAACAGAAAATGTTTTATGTGCCTGTGCCAAATGCTGCTGTCCAGAGGTCCTATTCGTTGTCTTATTTGTGTTTTGCCTGTGTATTTGCCTAGAAGATTCTAGCATGTAATTGTAATTTTCAGCCATTGTAGATGCTTCCTGATTTTCTTTTTTAATTTCATTTTAAGTTACAGAATTTCTTTCGCATTCCAAATTACCACTTTTGAAATATGATGCTAAGACAACTGCAACAATAATTTCATCTTTATATAATTTGGGAAGTTATATTTGTTGTTCTTATAGTACTGATGGATGATACTAATCACTAAAACAAACGGGGAATTTATCATCTTGGTCCAAATTCAAAAATAATTCCATTTACTACTACTTATATTCTAATATCATTATTTCTATCAAAATAAGTATTATTCAGAATAAAATTTGCTTGTTTTATCTTATGATTTACCTCACGATGGCTTCAAATTATTCCAAGCCCTTATTTCTTAATAAAAAAAAAAATGATCACACTTTTCATGAATTTACCATAACAGCTACCTATATCTGGTTACAATTGATTAAAAGATACAATAAGTTACATAAACATGAACATACTCACAATTTCTTTAACTCAATATAGTGTTACAGTAATATATTTTAACAAAGATATTATATTGTTATCTAATCTAACAATTTTCCTACCATGTTGATCCTATGGTGTGTGTACAAAATGTTTACTATTGTACAAAACTGATTTGAATCATCTTTAATGTTGAGTAATCTATTTCTCTTTACCATTTGCATTTTTACAACTTTTAGCAAATATCTTTCCTGATATGGTGTAACTATTTTTAATCCTTAAATTTGATTGAGATTGACACAATATTTAGTCTTCTCATCAAAACAATATTATATTGCATTTTTAGCTCACCTGGCTATGCCAGGGTTAGCTTTTGCCATCACTTGGCGTCCGTCGTCCGTCGTCCGTCCGTCCGTCCGTCGTCTGTCGTAAACTTTTCATTCAAAGATCTTCTCCTCTGAAACCACTGTTCCAATTGGAACCAAACTTGGTCACAATAGTCCTTGGGTGGTCCCCTTTCAAAAATGTATCCGGCAGGTCCGTACCTAATCCAAGATGGCCGCCAGCGGGGAACATAGTTTTAACATTGGACCCTATAGGAAAGACATCTCAGAAACTACTTGTCCAATTATGAACAAACTTAGTCACAATGGTCCTTAGATGGTTCCTTCCAAAAAACGCATCCGGCATGTCAATACCTCATCCAAGATGGCCGCCAGCGGGGAACATAGTTTTAACATTGGACCCTATGGAAAAGACATTCAAAGATCTTCTTCTCAGAAACTACCTGTCCAATTATGAACAAACTTACTCACAATGGTCCTTAGATGGTTCCTTCCAAAAAACGCATCCGGCATGTCAATACCTCATCCAAGATGGCCGCCAGCGGGGAACATAGTTTGAACATTGGACCCTATGGAAAAGACATTCAAAGATCTTCTTCTCAGAAACTACCCGCCCAATTATAACCAAACTTAGTCACAATGGTCCTTAGATGGTCCCTTCTAAAAATGTATCCGACATGTCCGTAACTAATCCAAGATGGCCGCCAGCGGGGAACGTAGTTTTAACATTGGACCCTATGGGAAAGACATTCAAAGATCTTCTCAGAAACTACCTGTCCAATTATAACCAAACTTAGTCACAATGGTCCTTAGATGGTCCCTTCCAAAAAGGTATCCGCCAGGTCCGTACCTGATCCAAGATGGCCACCAGCGGGGAACATAGTTTTTACTTTGGACCCTATGGAAAAGGCATTTAAAGATCTTCTCAGAAACTACCAGTCCATTTATAACCAAACTTAGTCACAATGGTCCTTTGACGGTCCCTTCTGAAAAATGTATAAGGCAGGTCCGTACCTAATCCAAGATGGCCGCCAGCGCGGAACATAGTTTTCACATTGGACTCTATGGAAAAGGCATACAAAGATTTTCTTCTAAGAGACTACCTGTCCAATTATAACCAAACTTAGTCACAATGGTCCTTAGATGGTCCCTTCAAAAAAGGTATCCGACAGGTCCGTACCTAATCCAAGATGGCCACCAGCGGGGAACATAGTTTTAACATTGGACCCTATGGGAAAGACAGTCAAAGATCTTCTTCTCAGAAACTCCTCGTCCAATTATATTCAGACATAGTCACAATGGTCCTTAGATGGTCCCTTCCAAAAAAGGTATCCTCTTCCAAGATGGTCGCCAGTGGAACATGTTTTGACATTGGACCCTATGGAAAACCTATGGAAAAGACATTCAAAGATCTTCTTCTCAGAAACTACTTGTCCAATTAAAACTTAACTAAGCCGTGACAATGGTCCTTAGATAGTCCCATCAAAAAAAGTATCCGGCAGGTCTGTACCTAATCCAAGATGGCCGCCAGTAGAACATAGTTTTGACATTGGACCCTATGGAAAAGACATTCAAAGATCTTCTCAGAAACTACAAGTCCAATTATAACCAAACTTAGTCACAATGGCCCTTACATGGTCCCTTCCTAAAAAGGTATCTGGGAGGTCTATACCTCATCCAAGATGGCCACCAGTGGGAATATAGTTTTAACATTGGACCCTATGGAATATACATTCAAAGATCCTCTTCTCAGAAACAACAAGTCCAATTAGAACCAAACTAAGCCACAATGGTCCCACAATGGTGCTTAGGTGGTCCCATCCAAAAAATGTATCTGGCAGGTCTGTACCTCATCCAAGATGGCCACCATCTAGAACATAGTTTTTACATTGGCCTAATTTATTTTAAGGGGAACCTCTGCCCAAATTTTTGAATTTTTATTTGAATTGTGGTCTGAATGTTTTAATTTCAGCAATATGTATTACCTTGATAATAAGGGGAACCCCTGCCCAATTTTTTTTTGAATAGTGTTCTGTTATGGGTTGTAATGGATGGTGGATCTTTGGGTTGCCATGGGAGCCAAACAAGAATACTGTAATTTAAGAAAAAAAAGTATTCTACTAAATTTTATGTTTTGTTTTTCCTATTGGAAATGCCTTTTATCTATGTCAGCCATGGTCCAGGTGAACGATACAGGCTCTTGAGATATATCTTTTCATGCTTAATCCTTTTGCATTTGTGCAAATTTAAGCCCGAATATCAAATTCTATCCGTACACAACCGTACACGACTCTAGATTTTGAAATTGTTGAGTCTATTAATTAAAAACTTACTTTGCGTTATAACGCAAACATTTGCGAAATAACGCAAACATTTGCGAAATAACGCAAACGTTTGCGAAATAACGCAAACATTTGCGAAATAACGCAAACATTTACGTTTTTACGCAAATCTTTGCGAAATAACGCAAACATTTGCGTTTTAACGCAAACCTTTGCGAAATAACTCAAATTTGAGTTATACCGCAAAATATTAAAAAAAAAGTTTGTGTGGCGCTAATACGCTTCCGTAGTGGTGTGCTAGATAAGTTAATTAATAAAAAAAAAAATATCATTGTCGATATCATTTATCCCGTCAGTCATCAATGGATACTTATATTTTCACATTAAATCACATGCACAAAATGACATACATCTAAGTTATATTATGAATTATTGAATTAAAAAGCAAAAGTCACAATCACATGCTACGACCCACGACAGAACCGCACAAGAAGACAAAAACAAAAGGAACTCGATTAACCTGTATTTATTTCATAAGACTCTTAGACATGTTCAAACATATCCTAGAATATAACGTTACGATATCTGTAACATGTACACAATGAAATTTTCAGAAAATCATATCGGGAAGAACATAATTTTATACTGTCCTATAAATAGATGTACCGAGTATAATACAAAAATTAACATTGCATCCAAACGATTGTCCTGTTATCTTACCCTTAGGACTTACAACATCAGAGGAACTTTACACTGTATTTTAGGGTCTGAGACTTTAAGGCGGGGTTGTCCTTAAAGATATTATAATACAGTGTGGTTCTATTAGACGTTTGATGATGATTTGAAAAATCTAAGAAAAGCTTCTGTCTGTAAACCATATATGTAAAGTAAATAGCGGAAAAGTTGACATCTGTATAACATAAATAAAATAACAACTAGTCAAAGAGTCAATCTTAATTATTAAGCAGTTTATATTTGAGCTTTGGTCTGTGTTAAAGATTTTCTACAATTTTGTATTATGTTATACGTATTTGTTTTGTATGAAATTTGCAAATAAAGTTAACAATTGGTTCATTCCTAATATAGATTTCCGATTCAGTAATACTACTACAAGATACACCTAACAACCACGCATTAAAGTCTGTTTCACTTCCTTTAGATAATGGAAATTCTCTTCTGTTGACTTTAATATTGCATATTTCGGCACCGGATTTTGCATGGTTGTATAAAAATATTGTACATTTCTAGAACCACTTTTAGTTTGATGATTTCCTATACAAATGGATAGAATAAATACTTTTTAAAAATGCTCTATGCTTTTAAAGGGATAATATTTTCGGCGCACAATTATCGACAAGACTGGACCATTGTGAAATAGGTATTGGCAGGTATTACCTGAAGTCAGATGATAAACAAGTCTCACTTTGACTTTTACCATGTGCTTCTTCCCCCTTTTTAATTCAAGAAAAACATATCCGTAAAGGATATAATTCAACAAAATACCCCAATATGTAATTGAAATATGCGTGTATTAAACGCAAAAGAAATATTTGAAAGACTGCTACTTTCTATTTCTTATTTACAAACAAAAAGTCCGTGGATTAAATTTGTAACCCCGAACGAGTACACCTTGCTATTATTAGATAGGTCAACTCGGTTCATCTATTTCATCAAGTTACTTGGTCACCCTTAAAATAGGACAATCCACTACTTAGAAATTTTCACCTGTTTGAAAAATATTGTGAAAATGCATATGACTGCAGACTTTTATGCATGCCCTAAACGGAGAATTCAACATTTTTCAGTTATGTATGGTCATTCCTGATTTACATACCAAATATGATAAAGATTAGTGTACAAATAAAGCTGAAATCGTAAGATTTCCATTATCTAAAGGAAGTAAGACAGACTTTAGTCAATATATACATTATTCAATATATACAGTATAAATCATGCATGTAAAAACGATTGCGTTTATGACATGATCTGAGTAGGTTCGTCTTGTCGGAGTTGAACAAAAAAGTATTATTCTATTCAGTTATTTCGTCAGGATCGATCGTTTGATGAAAGAGAAGTAAAAGGATAACAACATACCGAAAGTACATGTAAATACCAAAATAAGTGGTGGAAAGATAACAAGAAACACTTACAATGGCCGAACATTACAATCACATGTCACAACCATCCAGGGAAATGCATAAGAAAAACAATAAAATGAAAAAAGACAAACATAGACAACGATATTAACTCGTGATAGTCGGACTTGGTACCGGCACTAGCAACGGCTAGCGGTAGGTTTAAACCGGTTGATGGGTACCCCAACCTCCCCTTTCTCTATCCCGTTCTCTATAGTATAATAAAGGAAAGTACGAATTACTGAATATTCCTCTACCGGATTTGACTTTACCACCGGAGTTGACATGTTCAACACAGCTTGTGTCTCTTAAGATTCAGGAGATGATTACTCTACTGGTGCACCTGATCTCACCCATGGGTTTTTTATTGGGTCCGTGTTGTTCATTTTTGTATATGTATGTGTGTTCATTTTCTTTTCCGTGTCGTGCTAATGTTATGTCGTGCTAATGTTATGTCTTTGTTTCTTTGTTTTTACCGACGTTGCTATTGTCCTTGGATTGTTCGTTTTAGACTGACGGGTTCGGTTCTCACTTTCGTTACAGTAGAAGTCCACACAGAACACCTATTGCTGAGAACATAGACAAATAAAATCTTCTGTAAAGAAGGGATAGTGTTACAAAAAGAATAGTAACACAAACATATTACATTCATTGGCTGATCCAAGGGGGGGGGGGGTTCCAGGGGTTGGAACCCCCCTTTTTTTGGACAATCATGTATTTTTTAATGAAAATTCAGGTGTTTTACAAAGAAATACCCCAAAAATGTTCGCGCCTTGCTCCGCTCGGCGGAATTTCTCTTCAATTTTTCCATTGGAACCCCCCCCCCCCCTTTTCAAATTCCCTGGATCCGCGCCTGGACATTCAAAAGTATAACTTGATCTATCTACTCAAGTCCAAAGCATTCTAAAGAAACGCAGAGAGAGCCAGTGTGTGTGCAACATTTTCAGGTCATTAGATCTCATATCCACTATTACGTAAAGAATGTAAATCACGTCCAAGATTTTCTGTCTTTTTAATCAGTCTGGCATTTTTTAACAAATTATTTCTGTAAATGCTCTTAGTAAATAAGCTGTTTGCGAATAACGCCACATTAAGATGTTAAATGTTCATATCTATTATAAAACTTCTTAAATGTGTTCAACAAAAACCTGCTTACCATGTTAATCGAATGTTCTCGTCTAATCCAATAAATGATCATGGTTCATCCTAATCATCGCTGGGTACTAACAATGGGACATTAGATCACACATACAAATCGTCATGACATTAAAATTATAATTATTCTTAATACAATTTATTTTCCTCTATTTTATAAATACACTTTTGACATGTTTAGAACATTCTAGAAATTCACAAAACTTCCGGGGATATTTTTGATCATGTGCCTTATGAGGAAATTTTCAGAAAGTCATATTGGGTAGAACAGAAAATGATATCCTATAAATAGATCGTTTAATATATAAAGATTTTAAAAAAGAATATGATATGCCTATATTAACTTCATTGTGAAATACAAAATATGATACCAGACAATATAATCAGTTCTAGACATAGGTATGTTATGAACTACGGGTATATGATCAGTTGCCATTGGTGATTCTACTTTGAACTGTGAACGTAGAGAGATAAATTATTTGAATTTAGGACCTGAGAGAGTAAATTATAGATTTGAATGCATCGCCGGAAAATAAAATCTGAAATTGATCCTTTATACGGTTCGATTATCTTTGTTTTGTTGACGATTGATTGATTGAATATTGTTTAACGTCTACTCAGCAATATTTCAGCTATATCAAGACGAGAACAAGTTTGTTAATAAATAATCACTTTGGGGTATGGAAAGGGTCATGGGACGGGAAATTCTGACTGCCACTGGAAAAGTAAGGGCCGAGAATTTAGCCTTGTAGCCGATCACGTACGGACCACTCAAAAAAAGCTTGCTACAAGGGTTCTTTAACGTGCAGGAAGCGTGGCCTTTCTTCCAACACGTGATCTGAGTTTATATGAATGATAATGTGCTGGTAAGGTGAGCTGCAAAGGTAGAATATATGATCCCGAATGCCAACAGTGATGATAATCATCTTTTTAAACCTGTTAACATCGGAAAATCCAGCAAGGTCTTCGGCTGGATTCGAACCCCTGCTTGTTGTCATCTATGGCAACACCGCCTGCACTATGTCCAGCGCCCTAGACCACTCGGCCACCTAGGCTATATAAAAATATAGCTTTCGGTAACCTGGTCATTCCTCCTCGTAGGAAATCTAGAGTTGTAACATAGTACACGATGAATATAGGTGGGTAGGAAATAGATAGAAGAAGGATAAGGTTGCAAGATACATTAAGTATATAGATAATAGTGTTGCATACAGCTCTATATAATATGAATGATAATGTGTTGGTAAGGTGAGCTGCAAAGGTAGAATATGTGATCCCGAATGCCAACAGTGATGAAAATCATCTTTTTAAACCTGTTAACATCGGAAAATCCAGCAAGGTCTTCGGCTGGATTCGAACCCCTGCTTGTTGTCATCTATGGCAACACCGCCTGCACTATGTCCAGCGCCTAGACCACTCGGCCACCTAGGCTATATAAAAATATAGCAAACTATGCAAAATGAAATCTTCAGTGTAGTTCAAAATTAACCTCACAGAGATGTTTTTAATATCATTGGTTGAAAAGGGTATTTTTCCTTTTATCATTTAATTTTTGCTTGTTTGCATTTAACATACTGGAAATATCTTGATAAATATTTTGAAAGATCTCAAATTCCTCTTCTGGTTAAAATAAACCTAAAAAGCTTTTTGTTTGGGCCTTAGCAAAGCTATATCCTTGTTGCATTTTCAGTTCGTCAAAGTTAAAAGTTATTTTAAACCTATTTTATTTAAGAAAAACATACAAGTATTATACATTAATGAATAACAATAACAAATAGGATTCAGAAACAAGCATAACAATGCTTATATAAACCTGTCTCCTTATGAATCACATACAGTATGATCGTACAATAAATTGCATGCTTAAAATATATAAGGAAGCTAATATAAAATATAGAAAATTTGCTGAAAAGGGTGTATAGGAAAAAAATAAGAAGGTAACTTATATGAAATATTAAATATTATACATTGAAAGAGTCTGTATGAGATGTTAAATGACTCTAAATCGCTTACTTTTAATGATAAAATTTTGGAAGATTCTAAAAATTTCACAATTTTGTTCATCTGATCTAGTGGATCCATAAGTAAGAAGATTTGTGTCAACTAAAATATTTAAGTTCATGCTCCTAAGAGAGGTTAACATATCTTGTCTACTAACATGGTATCTATTACAATGAAAAATATAATGCTGAACAGATTCAATTTCACCACATACACACTTAGGTGTTTCAACTAGGTTTTTCAAAAATAGATGTTCATTCAGGGAACTACAGTTCATTCGTATTCGCGCGTGTAATACTTGACCAAGTCTGCTACCAGTGTAATAAAATGAAGGACTTTTAGAATTTTGATTTACAATCTGTCGCTTGAAAGAGGAAAATGATTCTGTTTGGCGTGTGTTAAGGGATAACGTAGAAGGCAAGAAATAAGTAATAGTTATACCATGAGGTAAAGGCGTTTCTGGAAAAGAAACCCTAACGGCAGGAGGCCGGAGGGGTTTCTTTTTCCAGAAACGCCACATACCGAAAGGTATAACTAACTTACACCCAAGGTAAAGGCAAAATCATTTTTCCTATGATATTAAAACACTCAAGAAATATAAAACCCCAAAACATATATCTTTATTGAATGAACCTTTTACTATAAAACCCCGTTGGATACCTTTTCATGAATGAGTTATTATCAAACAAACAATAAACACACTGATCTAGGCTATTTTCAATGACAATCATGTCACGTAGAAATCGAGTTCATTGATGTATAAAACTACACAAACAAATCAAGTTAGCCGTATGAAGACCAGAGAGTTCAAAGGACAAATTAGTAATGAGTGTGACAAATATAACTAGATGTTGTCGGAAACGACAGCTATCCCCGCACTCCCTGTTTGACACAGAAAACAGTTGTTATACACCCTGGGCATAATCTTTTTCATTATTTTTTAAATCTATCTATTGACAGTCATTATTGTTACTAAAAGAATTCTAGGATATATGGTTGCTAAGTAGAATTCCAAAAAATAAGTGGTCTTTGAGACTTTCAGGAAATTAACCAAAATTGGAATCAAATATTTTTGAAATCCAATTTATGAAAATGTTCGTCCGAAACTACACAAACATTTTAAGTATGGGTGCTAGGTAGAATTCCAAAAAATAAGTGGTCTTTGAGACTTTCAGGAAATTTACCAAAATTGGAATCAAATATTTTTGAAATCCAATTTTTGAAAATGTTCGTCCTAAACTACACGAACATTTTAAGTATGGTAGCTAGGTAGAATTAAAAAAAAGAATAAGTGGTCTTTGAGACTTTCAGGAAATTTACCAAAATTGGAGTCAAATATTTTTGAAATCCAATTTATGAAAATGTTCGTCCTAAACCACACAAACATTTTAAGTATGGTTGCTACGTAAAATTCCAAAAAAATAAGTTGTCTTTGAGACTTTCAGGAAATTTACCGAAATTGGAATCAAATATTTTTGAAATCCGATTGATGAAAATGTTTGTTCAAAACTACACAAACATTTTAAGTACAGTTGCTACATAGAATTCCAAAAAATAAGTGGTCTTGAGACTTTCAGGAAATTTACCAAAATTGGAACCGCCTTTCAGAATCCTAAGTTTTCAGAATTTTGTTTTTTACCAAACACTTGTCAGATTATAAGATAATATGCCAAAATTAAAAAAAAAAAATATGTGTCCGACATTTTCAGGAAATTTACCAAAGTTGGAACCGGAACCAAAATTCCAAAAGCTTATTGCAAATCTATAGACTATATGCAACAATTCTGCATAAAGATTTGATCCCTAAATCCAAAAATGTAGGAGGAGTTTGCGTCACATGCTACATGTGTCTAATCCACATCTTTGGGTCTTTGTTAAATTTGACATCATGGGGCCTCTTGTTTGCACCAAGACGATTATCAAAAATCCGAAAGCTTATTGTGCATCTACAGACTATATGCAACAATTCTATAAAAAAATTAAATCCCTAAATCCATAAATGTAGGAGGAGTTTGTGTCACATGCCACACTGCAAGTGTAAAAATTGACATCATGGGGCCTCTTGTTTGCACCAAGACCAATATCGAAAATCCGAAAGCTTATTGCGCATCTGCAGACCATATGCAACAATTCTACAACAAAATCAAATCCCTAAATCCAAAAATGTAGGAGGAGTTTGAGTCACAAGAAAAGTGTGACGGACAGACGGACAGACGGACGGACAGACAGACAGACGGAAGGTATAACATTATCCCCGAACTTTCTTCGAAAGTGCGGGGATAAAAAGGTTTACAAAATGGATTTGTTTATCATTTATTGAAATATTTCAATGTGTGGATATACAGTGAACAAGAAGATAAAATATAGATTGTGATTTATACATTAATAATTACATTTCATGCATATACATTTGATTTCCGTCAATTTGATAGGTGAACACCAATCACGTGGCATATCAATGTGAAGTTGCAATTCCCATGAAACACATTTGACCATATGTTCACGTGGTGTATTAATTTGTAAAAATAGAATCCCAATGTTTTTCATATTTCGGCTAAAATGTAATTATAACAATTGAATGCATTATTTTGAAGTCTCATAGGGATTATGAAAGTGTTGACCGGGCGCACATTTTCAACATGAAGCGCTACCGCGCTTCATTAAAAATGTGCTTCGGTCAACACTTTCATACACCAATGAAACTTCAAAATAATGCTTTCAATTCTTAAGTATAGTTAAAATTCCGAAATTATATGGCAGAAATTAAGCTTACCAAATTGGCCATCTTTCTTCAAAATATTGTAAGTATAAAATTTTATTCTGTTCCTTTAATCATTTTGAAAAATACGCTTCGCTTTTTGCAAAGAAATGTGTAAATGTTACAATATCTTATGAGGGAGGGGAGGGACAACTTGAAACTTATGATTTTCAAATACATTCTACCCATGCCATTTATCATTTCAACATTTGATATATCTGGGGGGATGCTATATTATCATGATTTGATATGCCTTGCAGTAAGAGGTTTATCAGGTTGGAGTAGGATCAGAATTGGATCAAGACAAGCCCTTTCCAATAAATGAACAACGTTTGGACAGACAAAATATTGGCTAAAATATATGGCTTCATTCAAATACATTTGCACCGTGAAAAGATGACCTTATGTAGCGGTATATCTGTTGTGAATAGTAATTTAAGATATTGGCTATTTTCCACGATATGATTTTTCCTCTTACTAATACATTGCCTGGAATTTTTTTAAAATATTTAACATGGCGGCAAAATTTTTGAAGTATGGCACAATCGTCTATAGAATATCAATGTATAAGATTTTGAAAGGATTTCACATTTCTTAAGATGGGTCGAATTTAAAAAAAAATCAATGTTTTATAAATAGTCTATTTGCAATTCAATTTTTATCTATTTTTGTCCCGTGACTGCGCATAAAAAATATATTAATAAATGTGATATATATAAATACACAACACTTTTTCATTCATAGGAATGGTGAATTAAATCACGTGGTGTCCAAATGAACAAGTTAATTGATTGTGTGCCCTACTTATAGTAAAGCGGTGTGTTCGTTTAACTTCATTACCGTATTGTACTAAATAAATGCGTTAACGATAATATTAATAGGGGCATGCTGTTCTTGCAGTGCAAGGATACCAAGACAGCTTGTAACAAGTGCCAGACGTGCTGCTGTCTTGGTTTCCTTGCACGGCATGGAACATCATACTTACTTATCAAAGTATTTAATATCGCCCTGAAATATTGTTTATAAAATAAGAGTTGAGCATTTGGTATTTGTGACAAATATTGTGTGTATTGATTGTAAAATGTATACTGTAGACTTAATATTAACCATATTTATTATACCTTACATAATAAGTAATTGATTCTATTGGTTCAAATAAAGTCACATGACATAAAATAATCTGGATATTTTTCTTGAAATTGGCACAAAGTTGAATAACCTTTACAAAATACTCATGTCCATGGAATATCCTAAATTATTCACCGGTGAATAACCCTTGAAAATTTAAATGTGTGGTGGTTAACCATGTTTTGTGAAATTTTATAGTATTTTCATTAAAAAACCTAAAAATATCGATTTGTATTGATATAATTAAATATAAGGACGTTATCAGTCGGATTTTGGTAGCCTCTGGTTGCAGTTTACTCTGAATTGCCTCCCATTTTAATTACGTCATGATCGTTTGTAAACAAATGGCAGCTGCCAGTGGCAGTGTCAGGTTGTTAAACCGATGAGGATTTGGACCAGCTCCTAGCTATTAAGGACACCAACAATACTAAAAAGGCAACATAATTGGCATTGGCATGCTTTGCGCAATATTCTTTTGACAAATCATGAAAGGGAGTTCAACTTCGAAACACGAGAAGCATTGAAGGGAAAAAGGTTTGGTCCGTCTAGGCATTTCCAGAAGGAAATGGATATTGATATCATTAAAAGCGAATGGTTCATGATTATGTGGGAAAAGACAGAAGAAATGTGTTATTTAGGTTCATTGTTTTGTGGAGATGTTCAATCTTTCATTACTATGGGCTTAGAGAATGCATTATGTCAACTGTAAGTGCGTTCAAATTCAGTGGCGGTTCTTCCAAGTCTACATAACAGTTTATATTGTAGTGACAAATCAATGACCATGAGGAATTAATGGTTTATAAGCAACAACGAATCAAACTTACCGAAAAAAAAAATAGATTTCATAATCAAATAAGGTAAGACTATTTTAAGCAAGGGAACAAAATAATTAAAGAAAGGGTGATTTACCGTCTCAACATGGGTTATCGTGGGACATTAGTTTTCGTGGATTACATAGTTTTTCAATGGAAAACATGACGTCATAATCGACAATTAAGGCCACGAAAACCGATGGCGATGCTCCAAGTATATATGAAGTGTCAAACTAGGGTAAATCCAAGATAAGTTCAAGTTTCTCCCAGAGATATCGGTTTTGGGCAAGACTTCTTGTTATGTCAGAACACTAGCAGTGATATTTATATTTCTTGGTTTCATATTTAACTAAAAAAATCCATGAAAACTAAGAAATACGAAGAAAATATGTATAACTAAATGCAAGCGAGACAAGATCACATGCAAAGCAGAATGTGATATATCAACAGGGGAAAAAAATCAAGTGATTTCATTATTTTACATACATGTAAATATTTTTTTTTCAAATATTTTATCCATTGTTTGTTCGGTATAATAAAACATTTACGGCCCTCTGAAGAGGTGAATATCTAAAATTGTCAACCTACTAGGGTTATTTCCCTCGGGCAAAGCCCTCGGGGAAATAACCCTAGTACGGTTGACAATTTTAGATATTCACCTCTTCAGAGGGCCGTAATTGTATAGTGTAATTCGTTTTTCACTTATCAAATCCCCTGGTATGGTTAAGTGACTAACATACAGGGAAGAACCTTGGTGGGATCGTTGTACCACCAAGGGGATTTGTTAACAACATGTTGTTAATTAAAATGTTTTAAAATTGAAAAAAAAAGTGATTCTCAATGATACCATTACAGAGTCACAAGGTGAAAATATTGTTAAAATATCAATTCCAATTTTTTAATGGGGTTTCTTGTGTTTTCATGAATATCTCCCCATTTTCAAGCTATAACGGGCCAAAGGGGTTGATTTTTTTTATTTTAAAATCGTGTTAGCTTCCCAGAAAGTCGCAGATTTTAGCATAGCCCGTAGCATTTCACATCGAATAAGGATGGGGTGGGGTGGGAGATATTGGCAATGTAACACTTAAATATTTCTGTATCTGTGCGTGTCTAAAAGTACCCTTGTTCAAAGTGCCATGTTCTTTGCGTATCCTTTATAATGATATAAATGCAATGACCCCCATGTGTCAACTTGTGACATCTGTTAAATACATGTAGCTATAAAACGATTCATTACTTATATGTAGCATCTCGTAAATGGAATAATATTCGAAACAATTTTCAAGCGAATCATACCTGTAAATGGAAACAATCATATTTTAAGAACTGTACTGAAGCGCATTGATGCCACATAAAGAAAAAAAAATCTCGTAATTATGAGATAATGTCTCAAATTTCATAATTATGAGATATTATTTCATAATTATGAGATACGATATAGCCAAATAAGACGTTAAACATCAATCAATTAATCAATCAATCTATGAGATACTTTTTCATAATTGTGAGATATTATCTCATATTTATGAGATATTATTTCGTTATGATGAGGTAATATTTAATGAGATAATAATCTCATAAATATGACTTATTAATTCATATTTATGAGATAATACCTCGTAATTATGGAAAAATATCTCATAGTTACGAGATAAGATCTCATTATTATAAATTAGTATCTCATAATTTTGAGATAATTATCTCGTATTTATGAGACAATATTTCAAAATTATGAGATAATTATTTCATAATTATGTGATAATATCTTGTAATTATGAAATGATATCCCATAATTATGAGATACTATCATATAATTATGAAACACCCGGGTTAACCCGCGATCACAAACTCGGTGGTCATCGCTGACCCGGTTGTAAACAAAGAGAAAATAAACAACAGGTGTGCGACAAAAAAGGCAATTTTTATTAACTGTATTATATTTTTGAAGATAAATATTGTGTATTTGCATTCACATGCTAACAAGCAATAAAGAGTAGAAATATCACCGAGATTTATTCTACAACAAGGGAGAAATCTTCACTTTTAACCAATACACGTCAAAATACACTTAAAATTTCTTCAAATATCGCAGTTTTATGCAAATATATGACCAAAATTTAACAAAATAAACTCAAACATTTATGTTTCATTCGTTCTAGAAACTATAGAGAAAATATTGGGCCATACATATGTTTGAATGGAGAGAAAACACTATTTTCTCATGTCGATTGTAACGATCAAATGTGGCCTATAACACGGTTGAAGTTATCGCGTAACGCGGTTTTCAACTAGAAAATGTTCTCGTTAACAAGGTTTGAATTTTGTTGTCATTTGCAATGTAAGTAGTCTTCGAAATAAAGAGATGCAATTTTCCATGCAATAATTGGCCTTTATCGATGATTGTTATATTATCTGAAGAAAAAAAAACCAATAATTCAACCGATTTCTAAGAGAATGCTATCCAGTTAGTTTTCATCAATGTGTACGAAGTATAATAGTAAATTACTCTAAGTGTACTCATAGTAAATCACTTAAGCGTTACAGTTGTGTCATCTGTACACATAGCATGGGCAACATATAAGGATCTATTTAGTGGTCTTGCGTCGTCGTTGTCATTCTTGTTCGTCACACTTTTTTGTAACATTTCTCAGCAACTACAAATCACAATCACTTGAAATTTTGCACGTCACCTATGTATGAGGCCCCATATTGCGCTTACTAATTCCAGACCTGTCGGACATCTACTTGTTGTTTACCTACACGGAATATTTTCATCAAGTTTCATCAATATTACAAATTCTCGTAACACTTTCCTCAACAACCACAAATCACAGCATCTTTTAATTTTATATGTGACTTTAGTATGGGGTCCCATATTGCGCTTACCAATCTACTTCCTGTTTACAGACTTGAAATATTTTCGGAAAATACTGTCAATGGTATAATTTTTCGTAATACTTTTGTTATATTTCCCATTTTGTAAATTCAAAATTTCAAAATGTATCTATAACTTTTAGCTATAGATACATTTTGAAATTTTGAATTTACAAAATGGAAAATATAACACTTTCTCAGCAACAACAAATTACAGCCAATTAGAATTTTGCATGCGATTTAAGTTTGAGGTGCTAAATTGCGCTTACTTATACAAGGCCAACTACTTCTTGTTAACCGACACGAAATACTTTCAGCTACTACTGTCAATGGTTAAAATTTTGTAACACTTTTCTAAGCAGCTATATTTTAAAGCCACTTGCAATTTTGTAAGTTACTTTAGTATGAGGTCCCAGATTGTGCTTACCGATTCTAGGCCTGGTTTACATCTACTTCATGTCCACCAACATAGAATATTTTCCGAAAACACTATCCATGGTAAAAAGTTGTCGTTACGATTTTCTCAGCAACTACAAATCACAGACACTTCAAACTTTGTATGTGACTTAAGTTCAGGGTCCCATAATGCGCTTACTAATTCCTGGCATGTCAGACATCTACTTCCTGTTTACCGACTTGGAATATTATTCAGCAAATACTGTCAATTTTAAAAAATATCGTAACACTTTCTGAGAAACCATAAATCACAATCACTTGAAATTTTGTGTATGATTTTAGTATTAGGTCCATTAGTAATCTTAACGATTCGTCGTCAGTCAGATATCTACTTCCTGTTTACAAACTTAGAAATTTGAGTTTCCCCAGATCAAACTTGACAAAGGTAGGGCAGACAGTGCATACAGTTCAGTGCATCATGACCAGAAGCAAGGATAGCAATTCAGTTACACGTTAATCAAAAGTCAGAGTCAAGAGGAAATTATCTATTCTTCAGTTTATCTGTGATTTCAAAATATCTAGATTGACATTTTGTTTATACTCTTGCAATATCTGAATTCCTAAAGAAATCGTTTAAATGTAAGAGTTTCTCCTTCTTGAAAAGCTCTCTTCTTAGCTGGTTTTGGCATTTCTTTCAGATTCTATTGATTATTTGCCACATAGCTATCCACTTCCCACCAGAAAATAATAACTCCCAAGGTTACCAGTAGTGTGAAAATGAGGATTCTATACAACATCCTCATTTTCAAGGGCAGATTCTGGTACGTCAATGATATTTGGTGTGTGGGTTGGTCTGAAGAAGTTTATGACGTTCTGTTATATTGTTTTGTGTGTGACCTCAATTTCACGGTCCAGTGATCATGTTAAGTTTGCCATTATCTATAAGTGGTCGGTTAACGATATTTGGTATGTGGGTTGGTCTTGGGTAGTACATAACATTCTGCCATATGATTTATTTCTGATACACCAATTTCATGGTCTAGTAATCATGAATATGTTAAGTTTTCCATCATCCATTAATGGCATGTCAATGATATTTAGTAAGTGGGTTGGATATAACACGACAGCCTGCTATTTGGCTTTTGCCCTTGACCTTATTTTTATGAACTAGTGAATATGTTTGATTTTTCAGTAACTATTAGTGGGCTTTGGGTAGTACATAATAGTCTGCTATATTGCTTTTGTCAGTTATTCTAATTTCATAGTCTAGTGAACATGTCAAGTTTTTCTGATTTTAGTCAGTTCGAGTTTTCATATCAATTTAGCGACCAAGCAGGGACGGGCGAGACATCAATTAGGGTCCACACTTGTCTTGCGACGTAAATCGAATTTTTATTTATTTTTTAATAAGTCACCCATCGGCTGAATTTGCGTAAAGAATGAAGCTTCTAGATGAGTACAATTAATCAAAAGTGGCATATTAAGGGGACAACAGATACATGTGATTTGATCCTCTATTTTATTATCACGCTACAATTCATAATAACATTGCAACTGAACCAATTAAAACTAATATAAGGTCCATGGAGATGATAAAAGTTCTTATAAGGAAAGAACAATATGTTTCTTCAATATTAAGGATAACAGCACATATTCGAATATATTGGCACGATGGTATTTTGAAGTCAAAACTCCATTCAAATCATTACGATATTGGCGCAGTTGGATAATCAAATTTTAATGCAATTAAAGACTCGAAGTAGTTTTTGTCTCGTGTCAGGTGTAGATAGTATAATCGACTTTCCGTTTTGACCAATCAAATCTTCTGCCTTAATAAAGTTACTTCAGAATTTTTGTCAGCTAGATTGCTAGCTTTAGATTTGTGTTGTTCGTATGTTTGGTATATGTATCATGTCTTTCTATCCGTCTTCATGCAGGTTTTCTTATTGTAACCATGTCTGCATTTTGATTTGTATTCAACGTATATTAAATTCCTTTGTATTTTGTCATAATTAAATATATTATTATAAAAAAGTACTTTGGCGTTGCAGAAAATCCCTGTCGTGGACCTCAAATTTTAACATAGAAAAGAATGGTACATATTTTCCTTAATTTCCTTACACGTGGAAACGAAATGCAACACAGTCGAATCAATTTTTTGTTAATTACAGGTAGTATTCTCAAAATTATCATGCCCTTTTTATATGTTTTTATGGGACGTACACGTGTATAAATAAAAAAAAATATTGATATTGTAGATTTTCAAAATCTTGAAATCACCCCAATAGATTTGTCAACCGCGGGAAGATTGATTTCTAGATCCCCACACAGTAAAGTAAAGAACGACCACATCGTTTCTAGATCCCCTTGACCTACATTGTAAGAAGACACAGAGAAAAGTTTAAGGTATATATACTGTGTGTCATTTATTAAATTCTTACTCATGTGTTATGACGATGTGAAGTGGCCAATTTCGCCATGATGGTCATGACGATGTGACGATGAGAAGTGTAGGCGAATTTCCCCAGGATAGTCTATGCATTTTGAATTATACATAGAGACTCGATTAGAAGAAATTGTGTGATCCACACGACACAGTTTCTGCATTTCTGTGAATTGTGTATTTCCCTAACTCGACGCATTTAACTTGAAAAAAGGGGGGATGTGTATTAGCAAAAAAAAAAAAAAAAAAATCGTAGATTCTCAGTTTCTTCGGAACAATTTTATCCATGTCCTCTAATAAATTTTATTTGAATTTTTTGCTTGTTTTCTTCCAAAATTACAGCATTTATATCATTATAAGAGGTAAATAAATTAATGTCCATTGGTCCCAAATTTCTGAAGAAAAAAAACACAATGAAATGGTATGGAATATAAAATACGTACTTAAGACAAAGTTTCTTTCAATACATGGTAGTAACAAGCAATGGTGTAGACATATATTTATTCCACCTGACAAAAGTTCCATTTGAACAAATAATATAAACGTTGGCATAATATTCCTTCCTTTTGGAACAAATATTAACTTACATTTATTGCGTTAGGAACAAATATCATAGTATTTGTTCCAGTGGAACAAATTTTATGTAATATTTTTTTCCTTTGGAACAAATTTTATGGTGGAACATATATTCTGTTACAATGGAACAACGGTTTAACGTGGTACGGGGCCTAAAATCTGTCAGACAGAATTTTGATGATTTTCCTTTGTTATTAGAGCATACAAAAAATAAAATAAAAACTGGGGGTTCACCGGTCGTATAAGAATGAAATATGTCAAGTAAAAATCTGCTATTTTGGTTGAAATAATAGGAAAAATTAGCGAATTTTAACAAAATTTTAATTTATTTTAGTTCAATCAGATAGAATTTTTAAATATCATGTAAACTATTAGCTAATATACTGACCTTCAATTTCCATGAATACAAATTGGGGGTCACCAAACTTATATTTTTGAATAAATCTTGAAAAACTGATTTTTTTCCTTTTATTTCTATTTAAATTATCTCCCCTGAATAGAATAGGAGTTTGATGAAAAGGTTCAATATTCTGCATACTTACGCAATAAAAGTGGCATATTTCATCAAATTTAAGTATCATAAGACACTGAAAATGGTTTCGGCAATATTCCCATAGTGAATTCCTTTTTTGTCACAAGAATAATGCTAAATTTAAACTCCCGTACTACCTTAATTCCTTAATTGTTGTACTGAACAGTCAACATTAGGCTTTGTTTAACCTCAAAGTGAATTCAAGACGCCTCCTTGCGTCGGTCTGAGCGGTAATGGCTGGATGAGAATCTAAGAATTTTGTTATAATGGCCTCAGTAAGAGTATAGGTATTTCAGCCATATCAGGGCATAATAAGTTAATAAATGCGCTTGACGAAAAGTTCCTATAATGGAGAAAATATCGCCAAATTGGAATATGAGTCGCTGTAGAGGGGAGACACTGTGACAACCATAGGCCACATATCAATCATTTCTACATACACAAGCGGAGAAATCATTGACGGAAATTTTCATTGTATGGCTATGATGAAAAAAAAAACAATAAATTGATCGACAAGTATGAAACATAGATGAGTGACAGAAAAGGTATTCCGTACAATTCATCATACCAAACCTTCAGACCAAACATCAAATCACTTTTACATGCACAAGCTGAGTTCTAAATCATCAACGGAAAATTTTAATATATGACTTAAATGGAAAAATATACGCTGAGAAATCCTTGCCGAAAGATGTCCTGGAAGGACGGAGGGACAGACGGGCGGATAGACAGACGGACAGACACTCAGCCTGACAAGGGTAGAACAGTATGCCCCCCATAACTACGGAGCGGGTGTATGAAAAGTAAGGAGTGAGACAATATGGTAACGAGTTTTGATTGCCAATGGAAAAAGAAAAAAATGGGTAATTGCATTGAATTTTGCATCCTTCAAGACCCCACTGATTCCATTCATTTCTCGAGTAAAATAGAAGGATGGAACTTTAATTTAGTATGCATAATTTGTCTGCAAAGGTTTTTTTTGGAATTAATATTTTATTTCATCTTTTTCATCCATAGCAATACAACAATTCTTGAATGACAAATATATGTATACACATTCAAAATACAGATAATTTCAATACACAGTCATACATTTTAAAATATATAGATTTATGTATGTATATTGATTCATTCTAATCCAGCTGCAGTGCCCTACCAATTTCTATCCACATTTCTTTCGTTTTTTCACATTTTGTCGTGGATAAGAAGTGACAAGATGACATTTCAGTTTTTTTGCAAATTTTAAGGTACTTTTTAAGGCCCTCAATTATAGGCAATATATTATTAAGTTTACACATGTAAATATATTTCTTAATATATAAATAAACCATTAACATATATTAATACAAGAAGAATACTCTCCACTGTAACAATTAAACATACATGTGTATTTGTCCAATGTAAGATCAAGATTCAAAGCATTTTGCAAATGTGTAATAACAAACACCCAAATATTTCTAGAATACTGACAATACCAAAATAAATGTTCAATTTTTTCAATAGATTCATTACAAAACGTGCACATAGATGTCTCTGATAATTCTATGATTAATTTTAAATTGAAAGGATTGTAACTGGCACAATTCCCAAGAATCTTTTTAATAGTACAAATTTTTTCTTTAAAATTATCGATCCAAAAATCGTTTTTAGATAAATCATACTTGATGCCAAGGAGTGTAAATTTGCCTCTGAAGTTCCATTTAATTTTTTGATCGGTATTCAATTCGTCAACACAGCCCCTTTTAGCCCCGATCCAGACAGCCTCTGTTTTGTCGTAATTGGCCTTTAAGCCAGAACATTTTGAAAAACGACAAATTTGATTTAGAGCTGAGTTTAAAGACTTTTCATCGTCACCCAAGATCAAGGTTGAGTCATCAGCGTATTGACTTATTAAGTACTCTGAATCATTAACCTTTAACCCATTTATATCAGGGTTATTCTTTATGGCAGCCCCTAAAAATTCTAAGCTCAAAATAAATAGATAAGGGGAGATTGGGTCACCTTGACGCACACCTCTTTTTAGTGGAAAGAAATTCGAACAATGACCGTTGTTCAAGATACAACTGGAAATATCATTGTAAAACAGTTTAATCCAAGTTACAAAGGATTCCCCAAATCCTAGAAATGTTAGGCATTTAAACATGAAATCAAACTCTAAGGAATCGAAAGCCTTCTCGAAGTCAAGGAATAGTAAAAGTCCAGGTATTTTGTCCTCATCTGTCCTATCGATTAGGTCAAGGATAAGTCTACTGCACTCCCCAATGTACCTCCCTTTTACAAATCCCATTTGAGTATTACTTATTAGCTTTGTAAGCACAGTTTTAATTCGATACGCAATAAAAGAGGTAGCAATTTTGTAATCGACATTAAGAAGCGATATTGGACGCCAATTCTTTATATATTCCTTCGGCTTTCCTTCTTTCGGAAGGCACGTTATGATACCCTGTTTTTGTGTAACCGAGAGCAAACCTGTATCATACGCGTAATTTAAAGAATTCAAAACAAAATCCCGAATATCGGTCCAAAATAATTTATAAAAATCTGTTGAGAACCCGTCTGGCCCAGGTGACTTACCGTTTTTCATACTTTTTAAAACGGTTAAACATTCTGACTGTGTTAATTTACCCTCTAACGAATCACTTTCTGCATCATCTAATTTGCTTAGAAATGGGTTATTGATATCTAAGAATTCACCGACAAAATTATGTTCTGCATCGTTTAACTGACTAGAATACAAATTTATATAATAGTTCTTTTGTTCCTCGATAATTGAGTGAACATTTTCAACAACCGACCCGTCATTTAATACGAGCTTTGGGATCGTTTTCTCTACATAATTACGTTTTTCTAGTTTGCAGAAATATTTATTACACTTTTCACCCTGTACTTTCCATTTGGCTTTTGCCCTAGTTACAATACCTTGTATTTTTTGCTCACGTAAAAGCGCAAGTTTGCTCTCTGTATCTCAAATGTCTGTATCACTTCCATCGTTTGTGTACAAATCTGAAAGTTTTTTCTCTAACTCAGCTTCAGTACTCTTTTGCTGTTTTTTAATAAATGTTGAATAAGAAATAGTCTTCCCCCTAAGTATAACTTTAATAGTTTCCCACAATAATTGATCATTGATTGTGTACGTAACTTCTCCTGTATTCGAGTCCGTATGACCGTACTGCGAGACAACTTCTTGGATGGTTTTTTTAACAATAGCTACATAATCGGGATCTGACAAGAGTCCATTATTAAACTTCCAAACCCCCCTCCCGCGTTCTTGCTCCGAGAATTGTAAAGTGAGGGACACTGGAGAGTGCGATACCAATATCACATGTCTTAACTAAAACTTCCAAATCTGAACTACACAGTAGATAATCCAATCTCCCCCTTTTTCCATGTGGACCCCTCCAAGTGAATCGTCTTACTTGAGGATGAAGAACCCTCCAGATATCAATTAAGTCTAATTCTGTTATCATTGTATGTAATTTTTTATTAGCTTTGGGGTTATTCTTATTTACATAATTTTCAGTATCAGTATCGTAATTGATTGGAACATTCCAATCTCCACCTAACAAAACAGACGTGTTACCAATGGATTCTATTTTACGCTGTATATCCTCGTAAAATAAAGGATCGTCACGATTTGGTCCATATATTGCTCCTAAAGTTAATCTATAACCTTTAAGTTTTATGTCTAAGAGTAAAAAATTCCCAGACTTATCCTTAATTTCCTGCAAAACTTCAAATTCAAATGAATTTTTAAACAGAATTGCCACTCCCCGGCTGCTGCTAGAATACGAACTAAAATAAATTTCATAGCCCCATTCGCTTCTCCAAACATTTTCGAAATCGCCAGTACTATGTGTATCTACCAAAAAAGTGACATCGTATCTGTCACGACATCTGCAAAAAATGTCTCGACGTTTTATTTTATCGGATGACAGTCCACGACAATTTAGACTACCAAATGTCAATTTATCCATAATCTATTATACATAAATAATTATTGAAACAATTATTAACAACAACACAAATCAGACACTGCAGCTGGATGAACAATCGTGAATAAGGGATAAAAAAGAAGTTTTTTCTTTTAAGAACAAAATACCCTCCCCATTCTTCCGGGTTTATTACATTTTCGATACCCTTATCAAAAATGATGATTATTTTGTCTCGCCGTTTTTTTCAAAACAACTCCGTTTTATAATTTTCAAAAGTAATATCTTTACCCTTGACCTTAGTGTAATCACCACAAAAATAAATCGAGTGCACCTGAGCTTGTAACATGTAAACAAATCAATAACACCTTGATAAGCTCCAATTTCTCATCAGACTAGACAAAATTGCTAAAATTGAGATAAAGGGCATTAAAATCACTATCTGTCTAAACTAAACTAGGAACATAATTCTTAAAAAAAAAGAAAAAAAAATTCCTGAAGAAAAAAAAACAAAGCAAAATAATGTGACCTTAACCTCAATTGATTAGTAAAAAAGTAAGTCGAGTTGACCCTAAATTCTGTTTGATACACAAACAAAGCAAAAATTTAGCTACATGTGCCTCATCAGTGGACAAAATTACAAAATAAAGAGAAGAAGTGGGGGTTTAAAAAAAAAGAAGAAAGAAATTCTTTTGCAAGGCAAACTTTGAAATAAGTCTGAAAGTAAATGTACTCGACAACAGTAAATAATAAAAATATTTGCAACCTTTACCTTAATCACAGCAAAGGTAAATTGAGTGGACCGGAACTTCTGTTCAATTTCTACCCTTTAATAAATCATCAATTTGGACAAATTACTAATAAAGTTAAGGAAAATAGACTTTTAACTAGGCAATTTTTCTTGAGGTAAACAAGACCAGTAACACAAAGTATTTGGATAATTTCACAGATCAGGTAAGTGTTTATACTAAATTCTGTTTATATTAAATTCTATTTATTTTTAATTTTTTGGTCCTCAAAGGCTATTAAGATATCTATTTATCTATTATATGAAAAAAATAACAACGTTGAATTTCGTAAGCATTATTATAATTGCTAGTATTTCACGTTGTAAAAATAATAAATAAGAAATAAACACATCTTCCATAGTAATTATATTAAGTTACTATAGTTCACTATGTACGAACTAGAAATCCATCCCAACTTTACTGTTACATACCAATAATAGCCAAATAAAAAGTTATGTTTTATTACAGAAAAACTATCAGTTTATTTCTACTTCTTAACAAGTTTTACAAAAGGGTAGTCCTTGATGTAAACAAGTTTTGTTTTCCTCCTTTCCTCCGGTGACATCTCACCCCTGAGCTTCCCGACGCTCGGTGGTACATCAGGTACAATGCTAACCCCAGATCCTGGCTTTATTTTCATAGCCTCCTGGATATTTCGTTCTCGATCTAAAAGACTACTGAAACGCACAATTATATTGCGTTTGTTTGAATCCTTTCCTCCAGGCAGCCTATGGACAGCAGTAAGCAATAAGTTATTAGAAAACTCAGGGCTGAACCCGAGCTGTTTTTCAAACAGTTTACGAACTGCAACTTCCGTTTCTCTTGGGGGTTCGACTAGACTTCCTGGCACCCCCCTTACCACCAAGTTCTACTTTCGTCCCCACATTTCTAAACGTAGTCTTTCGTTTGCTTCATTATTTATTTTCTCAGTCATTTGTTTCTCTAAGCGTTTTGTCTTGTCGCTTAATTCATTAAGAGTTGTAGAAGTATGTTCCGCAAAATGCTCCAAATGGCCAACTCGACTATCAATGTCGTTGATTTTCTGCGTGATATTCTGCACTTCACAAGAAAAATTGATGTGGAGCTGGGCAAAACATTCTGAAATGTCTCTACCTTCGTATTGTTTTTTAACATTTTCAAAGTTTGGTTTTTGAACCTCAAACTCCATACCAGCCGAATTGTCAGAACACGTGGTACACTATTTCGGAGCTTCAACGCTAAAATCCACTTTCTTCACCTTTAAATTGTTTATCACTTGAAGATTGTTTTGTAAGGTCCAGTTACCGTACTTGAACAGTGAAACTTACATTTGACAATAATATTTTACCGGAGCTGATTTACTATCAACCTACTCCACCATTACATAACCAAAGCAAAGCAAAGGTTCGTGGACGCGATTTTCCATATTATGACCTAAATATCTCGCAAAGACAAAGTATTCCCCTATTTACCTATCTGAGGATGCCCTGCAACTAGCCGAAGTGCCATGCATTAATGCATTCGTGATTGTTTGTGTAATTATTCGTTAATTTTATGTATGTGAATTGATTAAGATTGTTTAGAAAATTCAAACAGATAAAGACAGATCACAGATCTAGCATATTTTAACTGTGAAAGTTGGTTAACGATAACTTCAACCGCGATAAGCGATAGCAACTTAATTATTTAACAGTGTTAAAGGCTACATTTGATCGTTACAATCGACATGAGAAAATAGTGTTTTCTCTCCATTCAAACATATGTATGGCCCAATATTTTCTCTATAGTTTCTAGAACGAATGAAATATAAATGTTTGAGTTTATTTTGTTAAAGTTTGGTCATATATTTGCATAAAACTGCGATATTTGAAGACAATTTTAGTGTATTTTGACGTGTATTGGTTAAAAGTGAAGATTTCTCCCTTGTTGTAGAATAAATCTCAGTGATATTTCTACTCTTTATTGCTTGTTAGCATGTGAATGCAAATACACAATATTTATCTTCAAAAATATAATACAGTTAATAAAAATTACCTTTTTTGTCGCACACCTGTTGTTTATTTTCTCTTTGTTTACAACTGGGTCAGCGATGACCACCGAGTTTGTGATCTCGGGTTAACCCGGGTGATGAAATAATATCTGATGATATTTTGTCTTCATGTGGTATCAAAACGCTCCCGTAGAATTGACCGTTCTTCTCACAATCAATATTTCAGAATGATTATTCATATTTCGAAAAAGGTCGATTTGATTATATTACCTTTAAATGGGGGGGG
>MJUU01002074.1:43702-104041 GCA_002080025.1 Modiolus philippinarum
TGGGAGAACGATGGTTTTGGAGAAGCTGCAGCAGCGGGAGAAAGGAGAGAGGGGCAAGTGAAGGAAGAATGGAACCCGTGTACGCCCCTCTAAAATGTTGAATTAATTCTTATTAAGAATACACACAATAAATAGTTACGGAAAATATGATTGATTGTGTGGTTTACATGATAAGTTGTCACAAAAAATCGTCATCTTTGATGCTGTTGGCAATACGCCGAACTTCCCGCGAAACGTTCTGTCAAACAATTGTCTTTGATCACAGGGTGTGACGGGGTATCTGACCGTCCCTGTCAAGCCCCAGCGATCATAGTCCATTGTTTGACATAAAGTTTCCAAATAATATACACCTGAGTGAAACAAAGGACCCGGGGTGTAATTAGAGTATAAATTTGTATGGGTTTGTACTTCTTGTATATTTGGTGATTGGCGTGTATTATACTGTTGTACCAACGATATTCGGAATTAGATCAACTAAATATTCGGGAGTGTTCTTATTCATCATTTTATGAAAAAGTAAAAGTCTGTGATTCTTTCGTCTGTCAGTCAATTTCTCCCACTTAGTCTCATCATACAGTTATTGGTGAGATGTGAGTTTGGTCCCCCTGTAACTAATCTAGCAGCTTCTAGCTGTACGGACTCTAGTTTGTTAATCAAACTTAAGTTATTGGTATCCCAAATGACGTCGGCATATTCTAGTATAAGACGGACAAATGAGATATACATTTTCTCAAGGACTAATCGAGTAAAGGTAAATTTGAATTTTCTCATGATATTCAGTCTTGTATATGCCTTACCAATAATATAATCAATATGGTTATGCCATGATCCATCATCGGATATGATTACTCCGAGATGTTTATGAGAAGACACTGACTGTATTACTTCTTGATTATTAAGTAGCAAAGGGGGTGAACAGGTTTATTTGTCTTTCTAGATATAACCAGGGTTTCCGTCTTTGAGGGATTAAATGTTACGAGCCACCTAAGAGACCATCGATGTATCTTTTCAAGATCGTTGTTAAGAATAGCAGAAGACAATACAGGATTTTCTACTACAAGGTATAAACAAGTATCATCTGCAAACAATTTAATGACAGAATCAATTTCTTCTACAATCTCATTAATAAAAATAAGGAACAATAAAGTACCGAATATGGACCCTTGAGGCACACCTGCCCCTATCGGTAAACACTCAGAGCTAGAACCATTCAATACTACTCTTTGAACCCTCCCCGAAAGATAATTTTCAAACCAACTTAATAAATTTCCAGAAATTCCCAGCTGTTTTAGTTTAAAAAATAGTCCTTTGTGCCAAACTCTGTCAAAGGGTTTGCTAACGTCACAAAATATTACCCTTATTTCCTTCCCATTATCCAAAGCTTTCCCAAAATCGTTGGTAATGTCGACTAGTTGATTCACCGCCGAGTCCCCTTTAGAAAATCCAGATTGGTTCCTTGTAAGGATATTATTTTGGTATAAGAAATTGTGAATGTGTTTGTATACACATCTCTCCATACACTTGGAAATAATACTGAGTAAAATAATAGGACGGTAGTTTTCACTTCGTTTGGCTTGTTACATTTAAATACAGGCGTTACATTAGCCATTTTCCATTTAGTCGGATATGTGCCTGTGCTTAAGGACAAGTTGAATAGCTTACATAGTGGATATTTTAAAACACAAGCTGCCTCTTTTATTAATCTAGGACTTATAAGATCAAGGCCTGATGCCTTAGTTAGGTTAAGAATTGACAGAACATCCTCAACTTCATTTACATTGAGAATTATACCATCAATTGAATTTTCATTTAAGGAAATAAAATCGGGTAATTCTTTGCCAACATCATTTACATTAGACTGCGCCGCAAAGTAAGATTTTTTTGAGATTCGTCAAAAATTAAATTATCGTCTTTAAGTAAAGGGGAATGATAGATTTTACCCCTATTATACCGGAAAGTTAAAAGTTAATAGCAAGACGCTAAAAGGGTCAAGTAAAAATTGTGATAAATACTTGCTTCTTGTAGCTACATACCAATGTTATTGTAAATTTAGTTTCTACAGATGGCCATTTCAACAACTTATATCTCTTCACTGCAGATAAAATCAAAATATTTGGAAATTCCATGTGCATTTAAAAAAAAAATGTGCTACAGCCATTTTTAACCAGATTTTCATTACGTTTTTACTATTAAAAGCAGAATTAAATCCTCTATACATAATCATTCTTAATAATTTTAACGTTATTGTTACAAAGCAACAGCAATTTAAACTCTGACGCCCTTTTTTCCTACAAATCCTTTCTGTAACCTTCTTTAATGAATTTTACTGTCCTTCCTTTCATATAAAAGAATATATTCTCTTCAACGAATTGGCCCTCCTCTGAGTGAATGAATGTACAGTAGCTTTGGTATTATGCTAATTATTTCGAATTCAAATTTCAAAATTTTGAAAACTTAAGTAAGCAATTAAAAACTTTCTAAAAATGGGAAACCTTTTAATTAAATTTTAGGGAAAATATAAAAATCATATTTTGCAGAATAATGCCAAGACAGTTACGTGTCATTGTCAACGAATGATGATGTTATATTGGTAAGGGATCTTTTTTCAAGGGGACGAAACAATGGCAATGAAAAAGATGACATTTTGATGCAGCTGTCAGCCAAAAAGATGCCTCATATATTATCTAGGTAAAACAAAAATTTTCTTTGGTAATATGAAATGCAATCGTGTTTTAGTTAACAATGAAGGGATATGGAGTAAATGCAAATGAGACAAAATCTCTACAAATACATGGTAAAACACAGCAATGGAACAACGCTTTTATTGTTGTTCTTCATCTTGAAGTCACCATGAGGCCTTCAACAATGAGCATTACTCATACCTCATAACAATTTCAAGACGGGTGTCTTTGAGTTATACTTCAAGTTCATTTACTCCATACCCTTTCGTTAAATATCTAATACAAGAGTTTGTCTTTGAATGCAGTGTGGAGTTGGTAAAACAATTCCCCGTGTTTGAGATGTATGCTCTTTATTTTTCTTATATATGGTGTACATGTACATGAGACAACGGCAGTAGAATACCAAAGGAACAAGGGAAGCGATGACTACAAAAATCGAAGTCCAAAGACATGACAAAAACGGTAACAGATAAAAACAAAGACAAAACAAGGACGTGAGACAGCTATACAATGCACGGAAATAAAAAGATAACATTAAGAACTAAGGCACTCATAGTGTGAACTCCCATGAAAACCGGGAGTGACATTAGGTGCTCCGGAAGGGTAAGCATGTCCTACTCCACTAGCGACACCCGTCTCACTATCAGTGAGGTAGATATTGTTTTGAAAGTTCTGATTTGAGGCTGATTGGAATTGCCATTTTCTAACCCTTAGACAAAACCAATAAAAATCCATGGTAGCTGTTACTTCTCTAACCCTCAAACAGTACCAAGGTAAAAATTTGAAAAGCTGTTGTAAGTCTATGATAATATCTCATTTGTAAACCTTGTTCAATTACTATTATCTAAATTTATGTAAATTCTAAAATCTAAGGTTTAACTCCTTCCATCGTAGTTTTGTCCTTAGCTATATTTGCAATTACTGATTATTCGGATTTTGGTTGGTTTTATACATTTTAAACATTTTTTGAAATTATGGATTTTTTTATATTTGGGTTCTAGTGCTGCTGGTAAGGAATTAATTTCCGAAATGGCCATACAAGTCATTAAAATTATTGCAGTTGGAGCTGACATATGTTTTATGGTCTCATGTTCATTTACTCCATATCCTTTCGTAAAATATTTAATACATAAGTTTGTCTTTGAATGCAGTGTGGAGTTGGTAAAACAATTCCCCGTGTTTGAGATGTATGCTCTTTATTTTTCTTAGATATGGTGTACATGTACATGAGATAATATCTCGTGTGTAAACCTTGTTCAATTACTATCATCTAAATTTATGTAAATTCTAAAACCTAAGGTTTAACTCCTTCCATCGTAGTTTTGTCCTTAGCTATATTTGCTATTACTGATTATTCGGATTTTGGTTGGTTTTATGCATTTTAAACATTTTTTGAAATTATGGATTTCCTTTGTTTGGGTCCTAGTGCTGCTGATGAGGAATTGATTTCCGAAATGGTCATACAGCTCACTAAAATTATTGCAGTTGAAGTAAACATATGTGTTAAGGTCTCATGTTCATTTACTCCATATCCTTTCGTAAAATATTTGGAATATAATATGGAGTCTAATGTTCGTACCTGCTCCTAATCGCACAAAAATTATTTTAAAATAAAATCAAATTTGAACAGGCTTGATTTTCTCCAGACACCTGTAGTGGCGATGTTTTATGTGTCTCAGAGTCCCATATCTTGACATTGTAATATGTACCGACCAGTAATTTCAAAAGGTAAGCAAACCAAGGTAAAAACTGTTACCCAGAACCGCAATATTCAGTTACGGCACTTGCGTGCTAACATCTACTGCTTCGTCGATTCATGAAAGGCTTAAAATATCGAACCAGACAGTCAGAAACCGTTTACGAGATCCTGGCTGGGGATCAGAGCAGGATGCTCAGTTTTGGCAAAGGTATTGAACCAGCACATTGCCAAAACAAACTCCATAGGGCTAAAAAACGCAGAGTATGACTTCAACAGAGATAATGAACAGTTTGGTTAAGTGATAATCGATGTTACTGTTACAACGCGCAGATGACAGAGTAAGGGTTAACAGGAGAAAAGTTAAATGTTTTGCCGCTAACAGCAATTAAGAGTCTGACAGTTATGGTGGTGTCAGTGTGATGGTTTGCGGAGCTGTATTTCATACGGAAAGGACCGAGTTGGTGCATATAAGCGGTAATTTCACAGCACTGTGATACTGTGATTAAATCCTGCATCAACGCATTCTTTCGATTATGAATAATAATGGAAGATGTCAACGGCACGCCATAAACATCGTAAATAATAAAATTCCGGTCCACGGTCATCTTAATCCCAAGATTTGAATCCTATAGAGCACCTTTCGGACGAATTCTGCAATAACAAACGGCACCGTACAACAACTTGTGAATGATCGTTGAACTGTTCAAACTGAAAATCAAACGGTGAACTATAATGTGACTTTAAATGAATTTTTACATTTTTTTCACTGATGGGAATAGATATCTTGGGGTAGAGCTAACCCGAATAATCTAGTCGTTATATTGCACTCACTACGATCGCTCCATTAACGCCTGAATGCATCCACCTTGGAAATCCTTCAGCCGGATGAATTGATTGCGCTATGAATCATGATTAATTTATTCATAAATAGCATTTTTTTTTGTCTTTCTGTTGTCGATATGCAGCACAAGAAATATGTCTTTTCCATTTAAAATTAATCGGATAAAGTTAATTTGCGTTTCTTTGAATTAAAAAAAAATATTTGTATCAATACTAAACAATGCAGCGTCATCTTCGATGTTTGTAAACACGAATATGAAGCTTTCTGATTGGTCACCTATTTCAGAGAGCAGCTGAAGGATTTTTAACATGCGAGTTCAAGCCCTCTAGAGATGATCAGCCGCTAGAGGGCGCATAATTATTCGAGTTAGGGTAGAACCAGAGTTAATTACCGGACTGACAAACACCGAGTATCCGATGTTCAAATTGCATATACACCAGTTATGTCATTTTAAATACTACTGACAAAAAAGCTTTTTCAATTTACCTGAATAATTTTACTAACTCTATTAAGATATGAAGTAAATCTACACAAGACAAAACCTTAATTCTTGCATGCATCTTAACCATTGTTGTTCTTCATATGGAGGTTACATTTAGGACTTGAACATAAATGGTTAAATATTTCTAAGACGTCATAAGAATTATCAAGGGAAACTTTGAAGGTTGTAGCACATGTTAAAGATAATCACTGCCAGTGCTTCCCACTGACTGCAAATTCACAACAAGTGTGGATCGGTCGGAAATTGTTAGACAAATTGCAAAGGAACGGAGGAAATATACCTAAATTTCACCAATTTCAGTTATTAAGAAATGTATCTGATCAGAGAAACTTAAAGTGTTCGATCATTAGACTGTGAAATTGAGGTCAAGGGCAAAAGTCTTAACCAGACTGACATAAACTACCCAAACCAAGTGACATACAAAATATTATTGATCTACCACTAATAAATGTCGAGATACTGTGATTAAATCCTGCATTAACGCATTCTTTCGATTATGAATAATAATGGAAGATGTCAACGGCACGCCATAAACATCGTAAATAATAAAATTCCGGTCCACGGTCATCTTAATCCCAAGATTTGAATCCTATAGAGCACCTTTCGGACGAATNCTAATAAATGTCGAGAAATGGATCTAATCTAAAGAAAATTAACATGGTCACTAAACCTTCATTTAACAGCTCAAGGACAGAAATCACACGCCAGACTGACATGTACTACTTAAGATCAACCTTCATGCCTAATATTATTGACCTAGCACTTGTATTAATTGAGAAATTGATCAAACCAGAGAAGGTTAACCTGGTCACTAGACCTTGAAATTGAGGTCAATGACTAATGTCATATGCCAAACAAAAATTACCGATCCGGTAAATCGGGGTTTCCTGCGATAAATCCGGTTTACCTAAGTTTTGGTTAATTTCGTGTGCCATACCAAACTGTTGTTGAAAAAGCGATCTAATAAATAAAACTTAATATGGTCAGTAGACTGTGAAACTGAGGTCAAGGGCAAAAGTAACATATCAGATTGACATGTACTACACTTTCTATGGAAACGCTGGCTACTTAAAACAAATATGACTCATAATCAAGCTATTGCGAACACGTTTTCTTATCTTATATGTGCTGCAAATTGTAAACTAATTCCGAGGGATTACAATTCCGGTAGGTACTGTAGGCATATGTACACTATCTCCCCTAATTGTAATCGGTTACAATTTCTAAAAGTTTCTTGGAGAAATTTGTACATAGTTTTGCAGTAAGCTAAGGTAAACATCATAAGATGATTAAGGTTTTTATATCTTCAACAGAGTGAGAAATTGATATCTTTCTGAGCAGAAGCTATATTTATACTGTCGAGCTGTTTACATTAACAAACATATTTTTGATTTAGTTAGGTTCCTGTAGACCTCTGATCTTTGAATTTTATTCGTGTGCCCTGTTCAAAAACAAAAGCACGTAGTTTTAAATAAACGCATTCCAACTAGGGCTTGTGGTCGATACAGCAACTTCCTTGATAGAGCCAAGTTGCTACAAATAGACTACTTAAGCAAGGGTACGTTACCAAAAACTTAAAGTCATCACTACAGAACTTTTACGGCCGACATCACGATCTTGTCGATCGTTACGGGATATCTGTTTCCCAGATGACAACAGATCTTTCCCTCTACAACTAAAGTTTGTTTTTACTCTATCGGATTTGACTTTACTACCGGAGTTGACATGTTCAACACGGCGGGTGTCTTATAAGAAGCAGGAGATGCTTACTCTACCGGTACACCTGATCTCACCCATGGTTTTTATTGGGTCCGTGTTGTTCATCTGTATGTGTGTCATCATTTTTCTTTTTTTTTTTGTCCCGTTCTAAGTGGTTTCCTTGTTTCTTAGTGTTTCCGATGTTGCCTTTGTCCATGGATTGGTCTTTCTTTGACCGACGGTTCGGTTCTCACTTACTCTACAGAAGTTCGGCTGAGCCTGAGTTACTGGAAATATCTTTAAGACTTGTCATAAAATGTATTTCAGATTCCCTACGTAATCCAGTGCAAATGTTTTACACATCGTCATTTGAGTATGAGTTCGTGAAATTATCATAAAGGTTACAAAAACTTCAATCGCTTTGTAAACAAAGTAAGATATGGGTAAACCCATATCCAAGGATACTCGATTGTTCACATGCCTGTCATATCTGTACAATTTTGAAAAGGATCATTTTCAAACAAACAAAAACAAAACAAAACAAAAAGCACTGAAAACAAAACAAATGTTTATGAATTTTTTTTTATTTCATTTTTTATAGGGTTCGTGTCTTTGGATTCTTCTTGTCGTAAGCTCGCAGGGTCACCATTAGCCCTTTCTGTTTCTGAGCAGTTAATATGGAAAATTGGGGGGGGGGTCAAAACTGCTCATGTACTAGATAATACACAGTTACGTTTTTATTTGATTTTTAACTGAATTAAATGCCTGTCAATATCTAGAGACATACAGAGATTAGCAACTACCCGAAATCGTTAACATCACGCGTGTAAACTCGCTCCAATGATGCAACACGTAATTTTAGTCAAAGTTTACCTGTACGGGCACAATGTTCCGATGGTAAAGTTATTGTTTTTGTTGATGCATCGTCATTTAATAATTGTGCTAACCTGATATTACAATTAATATCCATGACAATTTATCAATATTCACTATAAAAAACGTTTGGTTGACATTTCTGTACAGTTTTGATTAAAATTACCGGTATTGGGAATTAAAAATCTACTTACCTCACGGGAAGTCTCGCACACGCGTGTTTTTACCGATTTTTACAGTGTGACGGGTGCTGTGCACAGAGCAGGACATGCTTACCCTTCGGGGGCACCTGATGTCACTCTTGTTTATTGAGAGTTCACACTGTTAGTGCTTTAGTTTTTTGTGTTGTATATGTAATGTTCGTGTGTTTTGTGGGCATGTAGTGTCTTTGGTCTTCCGTCTTTTGGTGTTCTTGCTTTTGCCTTGTCTCTAGGCTTTGATTTGTGTAATCTTGTGCTTTGTTCCTTCGGTATTCTACTGCCGTTGTTTTTTTACAACGGATTAACTAGGAGTTTCTAATTTTTGCTTTAACCCGTTAGGGTTTATTTGTGCAAATAAAGTTATTAATCTAAATCTAATCTTTGTCTCTGCAACATGTAATACAATCACTAATTTGACAGATATTTGCGGGCATTGGGGTCTTTTCTATTTCAGTTTTACACTTAACCATTTCAAACGTTAGTTTTTAAACTATTAATATGTACTATAGAAGTAGATTTGACACATTATTAACTACTAGTATCCTTTATTAATACAAAATACTATTCCAATAAAAGGTCAGTCTTAGAAGTTATGGGCAATGCAGTAGCCTGATAGCAAATTGAATCTATGATAATAAAAACATTTAATATATAAAAAAAATAAATATTTCCATGTAAATTCTAATAATAGAAATTTAAATTAACACAATTCAGAATTAAAAGACCATCATATCTATATATTATTCTATTTAAAAAAAATCATGCTTTTTAATTAGATCAAATATTAAAATAAATATGATGTGATCATAAATATGATAATTATTGGTCGATTTTGAAAACACAGAATTTAAAGAAAGATAACTCTACTACATAACGATCAATAGACAATGCCTGATACTGAGGAAACGGTGGTGTATGAATATTTGTAGTATTAACTATCAAAACATGAACAAATCGCTTCAAAGCATTAGTAAATATACACCTCTTAAATTATGTGTATTCAGATAATTGATCTAGGGCGAGTTAAACTGATAAAAATTCGCCAAATACCGAACTATTTCCTACGCCATGACATTGTGATCTGTACCAAAAAACAATTATATACTCTTGAATAGATAGTACGCACTGATCGAGTATATGAAAATACCATGATACCATGATACCTCCGTAAACAGAAACTTGGGGATTTCGAAAAGATTATACAGTATTTGCTTTTGATTTACAGACAATTCAGTATCTTAGTTAATGAAAACAAAATGCAGTAATGAAGTTTACGTATTGTTAAAATACATGAAGTGTTTAAGTAGACTTTGTGTATTGAATTTAATCGTCCCCAAATTTTTGGATATTCAGTGTCGTTTTTTTTTCCTTCCGTCCGTTTATCATGGTTTCTTTTAACATGCAGTCATTGAACGATTTTATAGTTTTGCAGTAATAGAAAATTTGCATATACTTTGTAGATGCGCAATAAGTTTCTGATTTTTGATATTGGTCTTGCTGCAAACAGGAAGACACACGATGTCTTTTCAAGCACCTGGCATGCGTCATAAACTTCTACTTTTTTTATTCAGATTTCAGTGAATTCCTGTGAAGAATTGTTGCATATTTACCCTAGATGTACAATAAGCTTTCACAATTTTGATTCTTATTCCATTTTAATTAAGCTTCCTGAAAATGTTGAAGATGTTTAGATTTTTATATTTTAGTATATACAATCAGAGCTCTGGCATATAATCTGTTAATTTTGCCAGTCATAACTCTGAATCATCAAATTCAAAAATGTCACTAGCAGATATGTTTTGATCTTGTTTGGCCATTTTGATCTTATCATGATCTTGACAGCCTTAACACAATTTTGTCAAGACAGTGTAAGATTTTAAGTTGGTTTTCAAGATAACTGTTTTCAAGGACCATCAAGACGTGTTAAGATAGTTTAAGATTAAATAAGATCCACTTGTTAATTGCGTTCAGGAACGATCAAGATGAATCAAGTTTGTTAAGATTGAACAAGATCCCGATTTTATCTTGTATGATTTGATCTTGTATGATCTTGAGTTTGATCTTGATAAAATGAACAGGTGTTGATCATCTGTGAAATTATCTTAAAATACGACTGAATATTTTACACAATTTTAACAAAATTATGTTAAGCCTGTCAAGATCGCGATAAGATCATTTAATGGCCAAACAAGATCATAACATATCTGCTAGTGTGTGATTCCTATTTCAACAATTTCCCTGAAACTCTCAAAGACCAATAACATTTTTCTCATTATCTCATTTTTCTGAAAAATCCTTTTTGTTGAAAGCGAACGTTGAAATTTTCTTCAATTAAATATGAAAAAGTATGTGATGCAGAAAACAATATTTGCTTTTCTTTGGGATGAATGGATTGTGATTCGCCCTATAGGTATTTTTTGTTGTTACCTATGCCTACTATTTGTTTTATTGTATTGAAAAAAAAACAAACAAACAAACTTAATGCAATTAATTAGGTAAACGGTTAAAAGTGTAAAACGCACTCTAACCTTTCATATGTTTGGTTAAAAGTTAGATTCTGTATATTTCGTTCAATTATCATAAGAAATAATTTTTTAATGAAAATCCATGTTTGTTTTTTTATATTTTGCTACATTTCCTTTTTACATGCACAATAAATGTTAAGTTTTAAACTGTTTTATATGACATTACATTTTAATACTAGGAAAAATAAGTGAAATCTTTGAAACAACGGCAGTAGAATACCAAAGGAACAAAGGAGTGAAATTTACAAAAATCAAAGTCCAAAGGCATGGCCAAAACGAGAACACAGAAAACAATGACGCCAGACACAAAACAACGACGCTAGACAGACGCAAAGCACAGAAACAGAAATCACAACATTCAAAGCAAAGCACTCACAGTGTGAACTCCAGTGAAACTGAGAGTGACATTAGGTGCTCCGGAAGGGTAAGCATGTCCTGCTCTGTTAACAGCACCCGTCACAGGGTAAGTGAGGCATATATGTTTTTGAAAGATCGGTTAGGTAGCTGATTGGCAAATGTCATTTGCTAACCTTGAGACAAAACCTATTAAAATTCATGGTACGTGTTACTTTTCTAACCCTCAAACAGTACCAAGTTAAATTTTGGAAAGCTTTTGTAATCATCCAGTATTCAAACATGGACAAGGACAGATCTGTACCACAAACATAACTAACGAAGACAAAACTTAATTATAACAAGACAACACAAAAAACTAAAGCACTCACAGTGTGAACTCTCATAAAAACCGAGAGCGACATCAGGTGGTCCGGAAGGGTAAGCATGTCCTGCTCTGTTAACAGCACCCGTCTCACTGTCAATCCAGGAAAATGTCAAAGTCGGTTGTCAAATCCGGGAAGACGTGAATCTAGCTGAAAATGTCCACTTTCATTTGGGATACTGACACGTCATATCTTTCGATATGTTATGGTGACGGCCATAGAATTTCTTGAGGGATGAAATCAACATAGGTTGAACAAATCCCTGACTAAGCAGCTTTTGAGACAGTGTTTTTGCTCTGTTCAAAAAATCACTGTACAAACTACACGCTCGACAGTAGCGAATCAACTGTGAAATGTACACTCCATAGGCTGGAGAGGTAGGTATATTGCTGCTAAGAAAGGTAAAGTTCACAATTAGGAAATTAAAAAGAATGATGTTCTATTTCCAAATGAAAATTTGAATTTTCAATTTTCAATGCTTTCTTTCTGTAAAAAGTGGGATTTGTACTCTCGGCTAGACCCCCTATACCTTCAAACTTAAACCTGGGGTCTTGCTGTCAATAGCTGAAAAGATATCAATTCCAAAAATTTCAAATCCATTTTCCCCAAAATTGAAGTTTTGGGACATACAACAGTTTAATTCTAATGCGACGAACTAGCGACCACTTTTTAGCCGAGTTGCGACGAAGTCGAACTCGGCTTATTTTTGATGAATGGTGTCTGGGCGTCCGGGCGTCAACTTTTGGTTTCAGCATGATATCTTGAGAACCACATGTCATATCCAAATGAAACTTTGCACAGACATGAGTTATGATTAGAGGAAGATCCTTATAGACTTTGAGGTTTGTCGGACAAAGGTCAAGGTCACATCTCCTAAAAATAGAACAAAAGGTTTAAAGATGGCCGCCATAATAGAAGTGAGCTGAATTAGCTCTGCAGCTTTTTTGGCAATTTGGAGTATTTTTGGACATGTTTCATGAAGATATTTATATTGGGATTTTCAGTATTTGATGGAGTTTCTGAAACTGTGACTACTTACATGGATTTTTACTTCTTTTGAAAGATATTGTGTGATTTAACTATTTTCCTTTGTTTCATTTGAAGTGATTAAGTTTTCCATTAAAATAACAGCATGGGTGACAATCAAAAGAACAATAAAAAAGGTTCTAAAACTGTACAAACTATGTTAGCCCCAAAGAAAAGTGGAACACAGGAGAGAGCACCCAAGCGTGACAAACGAACACATTCAGATGTCTCTGAAGAAAGTATAGAGAATGTTGATCTGTTAGGTATTCATTCAGATTTAAAGGAGATTAAGAAATCCCTGGAGGGTACTGTGACAAAATCAGATTTAGAAGGAGCTGTTAAATCATTAGTTAAACAGTCAGACTTAAAAGAATTAGTTACAAATTTGAAAGAGAAATTAAGAGAAAAGGATAAAATTATTAATGGACTTGAAGAAAAACATGAAGATTGTAATAGGAGATCTACTGATGCTCTGAAGCTAGGAAATTATAATGAACAATATTCAAGGAAACACAACATCAGAATAATTAACTATCAAGAGAAAGAGGGGGAAAACTTGAGAAATGATTTTGTTAAAGTCGTGAAGTCAGATCTTAAAGTAGATATTGAACCATCTGATGTAATTACTATCCATCGTATACCAGGAAAGGAGGGAACAACCAGACCAGTTATAGCCAAAGTGAGAAACACCGACATCAAAATAAACATTATGAAAAATAAAAAGGGACTTAAAAATAATATAAAATTCCATGATGACATAACACAAAGAAACTTGGGATTGATGACAAGACTTAAACAATCAGAGAAACTTAAAAATGTTTGGTTCTACAATTGTAGTGTTTATGGAAAGTTGAAGGGCAGCAAACACAGAATCAAATTTGACTTGTTTGATAATTTGAATGAAAGAATTAAAAAGAATTCTGGTCATAAATAACTATCATAAGTAATGTATCATAATAAACTTTAGCTTAATTTGTAAATGACAATATTTGTTGTAAATTAAATATAAAAAAATATCCTGATTGATTGAATAATAGTAGCTGTATAAATAAAGGGAGATAATTTCTACTACTATAGTATGTTTCCTTTTCTCTCACTATATTCACTAGTAAGACAAAATTATAATGTTAATCTGCAACCTGCAAACATATGTTTATTATAAGTGACCATTATTTCATAATGGTAAATTAAATATAAATCAGACTTCATAAAACTATATCTATAAAGGGAGATAATTTCAGTTGTATTGCAAATTTCATTGTTTTTTCTGTGTGGGTCCTCTCGGGGTGAGGTTGGGATGCATGAACAACTTGAATCTAAGGTGCCATATGTTGCTGTTGTTCGTGCATCTCAGCTTTACCTCGAGGGGAATCATATAAAAATATATCATGTTGGGTTTGCTATGCCCTCCATTTTATATATTATTACAAATAACCATATGATTGAATTAGATTTAGTTATTATGAACTTTGTCCCTGGAATCAAACTTATATTACTTAACAGATATTTCACTCAATCAGATATTATATCAGGGAAGTATTGAATTTGTTTACTTTTGTTCAAATGATGAACCGCCGTGCGCGGTCCCGGCTGAAGAATAGGCCCGCAGCATCCTCTGAGCTTGGAGTATGAGCCATCCTAACAGAGGACCCCGAGGGAACCCCGGGATATAGAAATAGGACCCAGTATCTCCGGCTTGCGGGGTGTGACCCCTCCTAAACGGAGGCTGACCCCGAGGGTCCCGGGATATAGAAATAGGACCCATTCCGTGGTTGTGCGGGATTAATAAATACACAACCCATCTTTCGGATGGGATGTAAACTCAGGTCCACGTGTTGGAAGAAATGCCACGCTTCCTGCACGTTAAAGAACCCTTGTAGCAAGCTCCTTTTGGGGTGGTCCGTAGGTGATCGGCTACAAGGCTAAATTCCCCGCCTTTGACGATTTCACCCTACTTTTCCATTGCAGTCAGAATTTCCCGTCCCATGGCCATTTCCATACCCCAAAGTGATTATTTATCAACAAACTTGTTCTCGTCTTTATATAGCTGAAATATTGCTGAGTAGACGTTAAACAATATTCAATCAATCAATCAATCAAATGATGAATGTTTTTTTACCAAAAATTCACTATCAGTTTTAAATTTTTGGTAATGCAGAACTAGAACAAACTCTTCTTCTCATATATTTTCTTCTTATTATCTCTCTTTTACGATCATTGCAGAAATCAATTTACGCAAGAATAACATATTTATGTATTAATTTATATTTTATTTTTTTAATGATTTTTTTGTTTCTCCCAACAGTACTCTCATGTATTTTTATTAACTTAATGTCTTACAATGGACGATTGGGGAGAGGAAAATTGTTTACTGATACAATAGTTTTGACTAAATTCGGAGAATCAGGGGAGATAATAAGACCAAACTACTGGTATTACTTGTTATCAAGTTTCTTCTCATTTATATATATACAGATATTATATGTTATTTTAAGTTAAAATGAGGAAAAAAAAAAGAATTTTTATGCTGTCTGTCTAAATATTTGCATCCCTATAAAGACTTGCATTTGATAAATGTTAAATAAAACAAAAAACACTCCTAGTAGACCCAATTTTTAACCCCAACCCCCCATTGTTTAATGTTTATTAGATAATTAAGTAAATAAATAACATTTATAATTAATCAATTTATATCATTTCACTTATAGCATGGGTAGGAAAATCATGGGGTCTTTGATATTATTCTTTTTTAGATTTAAGATCTTGTTCTATATTAAGACTATTAATTACTCGATTTTAGGTACAGAAAAACTTCCACTATATATGTATGTATATATATGTATATATTTTTCTATTTTTCCATATATTTTTATTATATAGTTCCCATTGGAAGCTATCAAATATATTCCTAGTTATTGTTCATAAATCTGATATCAATGTCTAGCTTATATGAGTATCTATTTAGTATGTATTTGCCAAACTGTGAAAAATATATTCAATGCAAAATATACCATATTATAAGCGTCATCTTCATTGTATGTGTGTGTTGTATGAAAGTGTTTACAATTTGAACTTTAGAAATGAATTTATTAGTATTACTTTGACATGTTTGAGTTATTACTTTAGGCACAATCATGAATAGTAATGTTACTGTCTTATCTATGAATGTTAGGGGCTTATTTTCTAACAAACGAAAAAGATTAGATGTTTTTGACTGGGCAAGGAACAAAAACGCTTCAATTGTTTGCTTTCAGGAAACGCATAGTTCCAAAGATGTTGAAAAACAGTGGGGAGACGAATGGGATAATACATGTCTTTTTAGTCACTATAATAACAGAAGTGCTGGTGTAGTTGTTATGTTTAAAAAAGGGTTGGATTTTAAAATTCATGATACAAAGATTGACCAAAATGGTCGATATATTATTCTTGACTTAACCTTATTTGAACAAAGATTAACTTTTGCTTGTGTATATGGATATAATACTGATGAACCTTTAATTTTTGAAAGTCTACTGCATGATATAGCTTCGTTTTCCAATACTAGTATTTTATTATGTGGTGACTGGAATGTCGTCCAAGACTGCAGCCTCGACACTTACAACATTTTGCATAACAGAAATCCAAATTGTTGAAAGATCATCGAACAAATTATTCAGTCGGTTGATTTGTTGGACCCTTGGAGAACATGACATCCAAATGAAAAGAAGTACACATGGCGACAGAAAACACCTATTAAACAAAGTAGACTAGATTATTTCTTAGTTACTGAAGATATATTTTCTCTTATGAAAAATACAAAGATTATACCTGGTTATAAAACTGATCATTCAGCTATTGTTTTCACATATTCTGCTAGTACTGAAAAAAGGGGGAAGGGATATTGGAAATTCAACTCACAGTTATTAAGAGATGTAGATTATGTAAATGAAGTCAAAAAATGTATTTCAGACACTGTTTCTGAGTATTATCTTTCTGGTAACATAGAAGATTTAATTAATGTTAAACTTACATGTAATGACCAATTATTTTTTGAAATCCTGAAGATGAAAATCAGAAGTTTGTCAATTAGTTATAGTATAGGTAAATCTAGGAAAAAAAAAGGATGCTGTTAAACTCGAAGATGATATTCAAAATTTAGAAAATATTATGAATTTATCACCAAGTGATGCAGTACAAACTGAGTTGAATGCCAAAAAAGTAGAATTATAGAGTAAAAGGGAACAATTGGTGGAAGGCTTATTGTTGAGATCACGTGCTAATTTACATGAAAATGGGGAAAAATGTTCTAAATATTTCTGCAAGTTGGAAAAAAACAAATTTTATAAAGAAAACAATAACCGAAGTAATAGATGATCAGGGAAATCATATATCTGACCAGTCTAAAATTCTTCTTGAACAACAACACTTTTATGAAAGTTTGTATTCAAGGAGAGTTGTAGACGAGGAAGATGACTCCTTTTTTAATCATAATGTAAAACTTACAGATGAACAAAAAAATCAATGTGAAGGAAATTTAAGTTTTGAAGAGTGTGCTTTATCATTGAAAAATAAGACAAATGGCAAAAGTCCTGGGTCCGATGGATTCACAGTTGACTTCTATAAATTTTTTTGGGGAGATCTTGGACCACTTGTTTTCAGATCGTTATACACTGGATATGAAATTGGTAGTTTCTCTGATTTTCAGTACCAAAGTATTATAACTTGTATTTCAAAAGATAATACAGACAGACGGTATATAAGAAACTGGCGACCTATAAGTCTACTTAATACAGATATCAAAATAGCATCAGCTGCAATAGCAAACAGAATTAAAAATATTTTGCCCTTTATTATAAGTGATACTCAAAAAGGATTTATAAAAGATAGATTTGTCGGGGAAAACACAAGATTATTATATGATCTTATGCATTATTTGGAGGAAAATGATAAAACAGGACTTCTATTGTTAATTGATTTTGAAAAAGCATTTGATTCAATTGAGTGGACATTTCTTAAAAAAGCTTTAACAAATTTTAATTTTAGGCCATCTGTAGGCAAGTGGTTTGAGACTTTCTACTGTAATGCAAAAAGTTGTGTTATAAATAATGGTAATTTGTCGAATTTTTTCAACTTGGAAAGAGGCTGCAGACAAGGAGACCCCCTATCCCCATATTTATTTATTATTGGCGTAGAACTATTATCCCTTAAATTGAAAGCAAATTCCGATATACATGGTATTTTTTTGATGATAAAGAGTCCTTGCTCAGTCAGTATGCAGACGATACTTTTCTTATGCTAGATGGAAGTGAGAAATCACTGGCAGAAACCATAAATTGTTTACATCAATTTCATCATGTTTCTGGTCTTAAAATAAATGCCTCCAAGACGGGAGCTGTTTGGATTGGTAACAAAAGATACTCTGATCAGATAGTCTGTTCAGATCTGAATTTAAACTGGTCTGATTCAAATTTCAAACTACTAGGTATTGATTTTTCACTTGACTTAAGTAGTGTCATTGAAATAAATTTCACAAAAAAGATTAAAGAAGTTCGTGGTATTCTCAAAAGTTGGGAACACAGAAAGGTAACTCTTATGGGAAAAGTAACTGTCATAAAGACTCTTGCTCTCCCAAAATTAATTCATCTTTTAACTTCTCTGCCAAGTTTAACCAAATCAGATTTGAATGAGCTGAACTCTTTGTTTTTCAGTTTCATATAGAATGGAAAATCTGAAAGAATAAAGAGTAATACACTCATTGGTGATATTGCACAAGGAGGCTTAAAAATGGTTCATTTAAATTCTTTTAATATTTATCTTAAAGTGGGATGGGTAAAAAGAATTTCCACAAATTCTGATGGAGCTTGGCAAACATTATTGCTCTTTGAACTTAAAAAATTTGGTGGAGAAAGAGTCTTTAGTTTTCAAAAAGAAAAATTAAAAGAAATATCTGACAGTTTCAAGAATCCTTTCTGGAAAGATGTATTCATGTGCTTACATTTAGCCAAGCCTTACACAAAACTATGTTTACATGATGTTTTGTCATTAGACATTCTTAACTTTGTTCCAAATGTAGAATTTTCTTTGTACATGAATTGGAAAAGTAATGGAAAGCAATATTTGAAAGATATTTTTAATTTTGTTGACAAAATTTTTTATACATTTCAACAAATACAGCATAAGATTCAAACAAATAACTTTATGACTTACTATCGATTGTTATCTTGTATACCTAAGTGTATAAAAGATACGATCAAACAATATTGTGATCAAATCATTGTTGAAAATTTTATACCAAAAGATAACTTTTTGAAAAGATTATGATGAATAAAAAGGTGAAATTTGTATATAGAATTTTAGTTGAAAATATTTGTTATCTTCCAACTGAAAAATTTTTGAAATGGGAGGAAATATTTGGAACAGAAATTCCTGAATGGTCAAATTATTTTTTCATAGTTAAAAGATCTTGTAGAGATACTTATCTTAAAAATTTTCAATTTAAACTTCTACACAGAATCATACCTACTAACTCTATTTTGTACAAAATTAAAATAAAGGACACAAAATTATGTACTTTCTGCCATGTAGATGAAGAAACTATGGAGCATTTATTTTATGTTTGTCCCGTTACGAAACAGTTATGGTTATTATTCATAGAGAAGGTCAAGTTGCATTACATTCATACTGAATTTAATAAACAACAGATTTTCCTTGGTTTTATTTCAGAAGATTTATTTATCAATTTAATATTTATAATTGCTAAGAACTATATTTATAAATGTAAACTGAAAGAAACTATTCCAAATTTGACAGGATTAAAGTTAAGAATTAAAAGTTATCAATCATATGATTTCTATGTTGCAAAGAAAAATAAGAGGATTCTCTCTTTTGAAGACTGTCCCCTTTACAAAATATTTTTATTCCATAAATTAAAGTTACTCTTTATTTTAATATTCTTGAAGTAGCCTTATACTAGGGAAGTAGCCTTATACTAGGGTTCTAGTGCTGCTGATGAGGAATAAATTTCCGAAATGGCCAATTATTGCAGTTGGAGTTGACATATGTGTTATGGTCTCATGTTCATTTACTCCATATCCTTTCGTAAAATATTATATAAAAAAAAAAACTTTTCAGTTGTAAACTTTTTGAAAGTGTGTGTGTGTGAGAGAGGGCATGAATGTGTAAATATATCAATTAATATTGAAAATTTTATGTACATTTAACACTAAATGAAAAAAAGGTGGTCAAGATTGGTTATAGATTTTGTATTTATCTGTACATCCCCAAAAACCCTAGTCAGGTGGTGATGTAGGGGAATTGTAAAAATCCTGACTACTAAAAAGAAATAAAAGATAAAAAAAAGAACAAAAATTTGACTTATCCGTTTCCACACAATATCTCCAGAACCACAATACACATCCAAATGAAACTTGGCATAGACATGAGTTATGATCAGAGAAGGAACCCTATCGATTTTGAGGTTGGTGCGACAAAGGTCAAGGTCACAACTTCAAAAAATGTAACAAAAATTAAACTTTTCAATAAAGCCTAAAATCACAGGTTTGGTATTATTTGATAACAAAAATAACTAAAAAAGTTTTATTGTTCATACAAAAGTAGTTTCTATATTGCTTTAAGATGTAAATTTATTTCAAAGTTCTAATTATATTCACCAACACACTTTTTTTGGATGACAAAAACATAAAAAAATGATATATTGAAAATTCAAAATTAAAAAAGGGAGGTAATAAATTAAGGGAGGTAATTAATTTAATGTTAAGAAGTAATCAATATTACTAAAAGTCCTTTGCAATGTCCAGTAGAAATAAATTATCTTAGATGAAAAAAATACATTTGTGTATTCTGATTTTTTTGTAAATCATTGATTTCAGTATTTAGATCTTTTAATTTACATTGACGAAAAGGGACGTTTGAAATCTAAGCTGTATGACAAACGTGATGATTTTAACTTCCCAATTGTGAACTTTCCCTTTCTGAGCAGCAATATACCTTCCTCTCCAGCCTATGGAGTGTACATTTCACAGTTGATTCGTTACTGTCGGGCATGCAGTTTATACAGTGACTTTTTACTTAGAGCAAAAACACTGTCCCAAAAGCTGCTTAGTCAGGGATTTGTTCAGCCTTTGTTACTTTCATCCCTTCAGAAATTCTATGACCGTCACCATGACATCATTGACAGATATGACGTGTCTGTGTCCCAAATGAAAACGGACATTTTCAGCTAAATTTCACGTCTTCACGGATTTGACATAACCGGATTTGACTCAACCCCGGATTGACTCACTGATAGTGTGACGGGTGCCGCTAGCGGAGCAGGACATGCTTACCCTTCCGGAGCACCTGATGTCATTCCCGGTTTTCATGGGGGTTCACACTATGAGTGCCTTAGTTCTTAATGTTATCTTTTTATTTCCGTGCATTGTAGCTGTCTCACGTCCTTGTTTTGTCTTTGTTTTTATCTGTTACCGTTTCTGCCATGTCTTTGGACTTCGATTTTTGTAGTCATCGCTTCCCTTGTTCCCTCGGTATTCTACTGCCGTTGTTTCAGCTATACGTATTACCTGAATTATAAGGGGAACCCCTGCTCAAATTTTTTTGAAATGGTGGTCTGAAATGGGTTGTTATGGATAGTGGAGCTTTCAGTTGCCATGGAAACAAACCGGAACACTGAATCTTCAAATAAATAAGTGTTCTGCTACATATTTTCTGTAGCATTATAAATTAGATTATAAGAGGAACCCCTGCCAATTTTTTTTATGAAAAAAAGGGGGGGGGGCTCGGAATGTTTTAATTTCAGCAATACATATTACCTAGATTATAAGGGGAACCCCTGCCCAAACCTTTTTTTGAATGGTGGTCTGAAATGGGTTTTAATGGATAGTGGAGCTTTCATTTGCCATGGAAACCAAACCAGAACACTGAATATGAGAAAAACAGTATTGTGCTACATATTTTTCTTCACAATTTTAGAAACATGTGTAAACTAGATTATAAGGGGAACCCCTGCCAAATTTTTATTTTGAAAGGGGGACTTGGAATGTTTTGATTTCAGCAATATGTATAAACTTGATTATAAGGGGAACCCCTGCCCAAATTTTTTTTTGAACGGTGGTCTGAAATGGGTTGCAATGGATAGTGGAGCTTTCAGTTACCATGGAAACGAAACCAGAACACTGAATCTTTGAAGAAAAAAAATTCTGCTTCATATATTTCTTCACAATTTCAGAAATATGTATAAACTAGATTATTTTTTTTATTTTCTTCACAATTTCAGAAATATGTATAAACTAGATTATTTTTTTTTTGAAAGGGGGGCTTGGAATGTTTTGATTTCAGCAATATGTTATGTAACCTGGATTATAAGGGGAACCCCTGCCCCATTTTTTTGAGAGGTGGTCTGAAATGAGTTGCAATGGATAGTGGAGCTTTTGGTTGCCATGTATACCAAACTAGAAACGGAAATTTTTAGAAAAATAGGCATTCTGATACATACTAATGCAATTTCAGCAACAATAAAAAAAAAAAATTTAAGGGGAACCTTTGCCCAAAGTTTTTTTCTTGAAAAGGGACTCGGAATGTTTTGACTTTATGCAGTTATCAGCAGTATGTATCACCTAGATTATAACCTCTGCCAAATTTTTAGTCAAGTTAGGACAAAGTCAAACATCATCAAAAGTTCCATTATAAATCTCTGATTGAAATAAAAGAATTTATATGCTTTTATGCAACTATTTGCCTATCCGATGATGTACTTATGAAAATAACAAATGTTCGCAACTCGGCTTTCGCACCTGTGGTGCGTTTTCTGATTTTGTTAATATATTTTTTGGTCTCTACCCGGCACCTGAATCGGTTTTCAGGGGTTCAGACTACAAAGCTGCCGGACGCGTCCACATGATGCCCTGTCTATGCGGGGTAGTTAGGTCATAATACGGAAAGCCTGGCCACGAACCATCGAAGCGGAACTGTGTGGAGAAACGCCAAACTCCATGCAATTTAAAGACCCCTTCTTTATTTTTTAAGGAGAGCAGAGTTACATGGTCTCGTATAGAATGCTAACTTTCTTGCCCCTACCAACTCTCCCCTTTTCCAGTGGCAATCAAAACTCGTTGCACGGGTTGTTCCTTCAATCTTTATTTCTTTTTTCTCCTGTTTACATTTTTTTAATTGATTAATTTGTTCGCATTCTAATATAGATGAAATATTGCTCATTGAACGTTAAACCTTAACTAATCAATCAATCAATCAATCGTAGTGAAAACAGAAATAACTAGATAATTTGATATTTTAGTTTCAATTGATGAACTGTAATGATAACTTCAATTAAGCAACGAATTTATACATTTTTATTATTAGAGAGCCAACTGATGATATCTATGTACTTAAATCAAACCATTTTTTTCTCAATAATCATCTTTGATGACGTACATGCGAAGTCTTATTGTTTTACACCGTACCACTGTAAACGATTGTCCAGCTCGGAAAATACCTGCTCTTGAATGCGCGTTTACTTTTGTTTTGCTTAACAAATATGTTCTGCAACAAATATACACTTCTTGGTATGTTCACTTCGGCCATATCACTTCTTAGCTACTATAACCTGGTTTCCCGAGTGGCATACCGACACTTCTATGTATATGTTATCTGGATTTTGACATCTGTATATCGTAAAATATCATACCGTGAGCCAGAATATGAAGCACAGTTTAATATTCTGGCGAGCGGGATGATATTTTACAATATTCCAGCTTTAAAAATTCAGATAACTTGTTTATCGTCTTTTATTTCTTATTTATATACGATAGTTTATTAGGTTTTGTGTCAAATTCTCCCAAGGTTGCGCGGGAAATGAGGTTCATTCGTTTTTTCACAAAATGGGAAATGTTTTGTACTTATTTTATGACTCCATAATATTTTTTGTCGGCCAACATTATTATATTTAGAAATTTTTTTATCGAACCATATAGGCAAATCGAAATAAAGTCGGGTTTTTCATTGCAGAACCTCTCGTTGTTTACATTTGTCTTTCAGTTCCTAGGCACTTTTATGACGTCACAATGTAAACAAAATAGTGGCTCTGCTGAAGTTATCAGCGACCTAGTTTCCGTATTTTTTCGAACGTCTCGTTTGCATTTTTGTGTATTGGTTACGGTATTTTGTTTACAAAATTAAAAACGGAAAATATAATAGATTCTTTATGCAATTAAGATTTATTTCTTGCCAAACGAATTAAAGGGATATCGTTTGTCAAATATTGGGAGAATTGGCTTGATAACTCCAGGTCAACCTCTTGATAAGTTCGGGTCAACCGGATATGGTTTTTATGGACGGCTCTGCAGGCTGAGGTAGCAGTATACAGTTTCGGTCACAATCTCTAATTCCCACCCCAAATTTTAGAATAATCAAAATGAAGGGAGTTTCATTGCTTGTTGTGAGAGGATAACGAAAGTGACTAAAAATTCTTAATAAATATTGGAAAGTGACTTACTGTCTGTCCATTTTGATTTATAATAAGTGTTGTTTAGAGGCTTTTAGGAAGGTCAAGGTAGGGGTTAATAATTGTGCCGTTTGAGAAAAAATGTAAACATACCAGCCCGACTTCGAACAAAAATTACTATAAAAACTTCATGGAAGGGACCCCTATTGCTGTTGGTATTTTTGGTCTAGGAGCATAGTACTTAAGAAATTTTACCATGATTATTGGCTATCATTCGCAGGAAACGTGCATCGGTATGTCGAAATGCTCCAAAATACATGTATTTTTCTGCCTTGTCTACTCTCAGGAAAAAAAGAGAGTGAAAATACCAGATTTTATGGCATGAAATATGAAGATCTTCCATGTCAATAGCTTTACATGCATTCGTTTTTAATATATTTGTTTAAATCACTGTTTTAAAAATTTCGGAACCGACTGCGGCAAATTTTATCAGTTTTTGCTGAAAAAACTGTCATCTGCTACCTGAGATAGGCGGGGGGAAAGACGATAAGGTGTGGTTATCAGGATCAACAATGTCATTCAAAACATCTAAATACGCCAACGTTTCCCAATGAAAAAAATATTCAATTTTATCTTTATTGGAAGATTTACTCGTTCGACACTAGCCTTGTTTTCCTCAATATGAGTGGTTAAGAAATATACTTCGCTTTCTGTAGTACACTTTTTAAATACTCTGTTCGTACTGTTGACGATGTGCGGTGTAACGCAACAACAAGCACGTCATCAAAGATGATCAGTGAGAAAAAAATGGTCTGATTCGAGTACATATATGTCATAAGTTGGCTCTCTTATAAGGAAAAAAGTAAAATTCTTTGCTTTATTATCATTACAGTTAACATTTGACATTAGAATAAAATTTCTGTTTTTACTACTAAAATTAAAAATTAAAAGCAAAGATCCCCTTTGCAATCTGGTATACATATTATCAACATGCAAAAATCAGCTTGATATGACTTCGATTGTTGTCGTTTTCCCGTAAATCATGTATTTCTAATATTTAAATTCAATTTGTAGAATGTTGCATAATGATCCCTTTATGTTGAATCAAACCAGAAACTTCAGTCTTCCAAATGTTTAGGTTTTATCGGCACTGAACAGACATAAAATGTCGAAATGGCCATATGCAGAACTTAAATTCACAGTAACCTCGGTATTTTGTTATTTGTTACCACTGGGTCGATGCCACTGCTGGTGGACTGTTAGTCCCCGAGGGTATTCACCAGTCCAGTAGTCAGTACTTCGGTGCTGACACGAAAGCCGATTCTATTTGGAAACTTCCAATATCCAATTTTTTGTATTTTTTTTTAAATAAGGAGTATCTTCCTCGTGCAAATCTCTGTCCTCAGCTAATTTTGGGTTTCCATTTAGATCACATTTGGTTATTTGTTGTCTATCAGATTTTTAACATCTTTGAGTTATGGTCTTCCAAATGGTTAGGGTTTATCTGCACTAAAGAGACATAAGTTCTCGAAATTGCCATATGCAGAAACTAAATCTATTACATATTTATTCGTAATACATAGACTTTTGCATATGCAATAACTGTAATGTTTGTCCATCCATATCACTGCCCCGGGCAAATAACCGGTTATTATGCCCTGGGGCACACATTTTGATGACGTCATTGTAGTCTGACGTTTATTAAATACCCAAGCATGTATTTACGTTTGACAAAGGATTCAAATAACAACTCGGCTAAAATAAGAAAAAGACATGGTTCAGTTAATGGAAATGCTCATGTATTCAATTTATTTAAAGACAGTGTCAAACTTGAAAGATGTATTACAAACCCGTCTAAAAAATAAATAGAATAAACAAAAAATAAATAAATGAAAATAATAATAATGAAAGATCTCTCTAATGAAAGAACGCCTCGGGGCCGATATGACAGTCTCGGGATGATACCAGGGCCGATATGGAAAAGGGCATGTTATAATCTATATTTATATAGTAACTTCGATTTTTTAGTTCACCTGGCTAAAAAGGCCATGTGTGCAATTGTCATCTTATGGCGTCCGTTTCCCGTAGTAAACATTTACATTCAAGGTAAGAGTTGGTCGACAAATACCTTATGGGAGTTATTGTCCTTTAATCGTCAGTCAAATTATTAAAAGATCTATATGTTTAATCAATAATGGTTAGTAGTGGAGCAAAGAAATTCAAAAAGGCGTCTAGTTTATGATTTTAATCAACCCACTTAAAATCAGGCTATATTATACATCATAAATAACTAAATACCGAAGTTACTGTAAATTTGATTTCTGCATATGCGCATTTCGACAACTTATGTCTCTTCAGTGCAGATAAAATCTAAACGTTTGGAAGACCATAAACTCAAAGATGTTTAATAAAAACTGATAGAGAACAAATAACCAATATGATCTAAATGTAAAGCCAAAATCAGCTAAGGACAGAGCTTTGCATGAGGGAGATACTCCTTGGTTTTCAAGAAAATTTACAAAAAGTAGATATTGTAAGGTGTAAGGTTTCAAATAAAATCGGCTTTCGGGTCAGCACCAAAGTACTGACTACTGGGCTGTTGAATACCCTCGGGGACTAACAGTCCACCAGCCGTGGCATCGACCCAGTGGTAACAAATAACTAAATACATAAGAAAGGCCATTTTGTTCTCTATCCGTTTTCACCGTTCGTCAAATTTAGAAGTGGTCACGGATTTTGTTAAATGAAGGTCAAAGGTCAAACTTTGAAAATTCTTGTAAACTCATTTCAGTCACTTTTCAGTCAATATTTCAATGTGAAGTTGAAAAATTAACTTTAAAGGTCATACATGTCTACAATAACATATCTATAAACCATTGATACATGTAACAATTCTAACCACCTTTCTGCATAAAGCGATTCACAGGGGGTGAACATATGAACGGTGTCCAAAAACATGTCTTGCTCTCTGCATAAACAGTTTGTGAAATGACCTTGACCTTTTGACCTTTGATATTTACATAAAAAACAACGACATACTTGAAAGATGTTTTTGGTCAAATAAAACCAAAAGTTTATTGGTCATATCTGACAATTATGCCCATAATTGACACTAAAATTGACTTGAAATCTCTGAATGTCGTACTGTCTTACATTAAAGTAGTCTCTTGTTAGTTAAGAGGAATAAATTATATCATAGGCAGCCTATCAACCACGACAAGGTCTTATGCAATACCGCAGGAAGTTTTTTAATTCAAATAGTAGGTTTATTTATGTATTTTTGGGCGATTTTTAGTACTTTTTAAAAAAATTTAAAATTTGTGTCTTTTTCATATTTTTCTTTTACATTTTGTTTTCATATGAACATAAGAAATAAATTGCACATGAATGGAAACGTATTTTTAAAATTTTATATAAGTTTCTGAGTTGTTTTAATTTTGTTTTCATTGGAGAAGAAGTAACATGTACATGTTAACACGCCTTGAACAAATCAAGTGGCAGCGAAGATACACTTCACAGACCATCACTACTTTTCACTATGTATGTACTATAGGGGTTTTCCATATCAGCACGATTCATCGTTTTCGTCATTCGTGTTGACATCAGATTTTGATCATGGTTTTTACAAATTCTTGACAAAGACAAAGTTCTGTACATCTGAAGATCTGCTCATGACACGGGCATGTCTTGCTAGATAGACTGGCTCTTAAAAATCCAAAATTTAAGGAATATTTATACCAGATCTGTCATAATGAACTTGAAAGAGACTACTGATACACCTAATTTAGCTTCGTACCTAAGTAGATCTTTAGTTGCACTTTGATGAAGATGTACGTTTGAAATCTAAGCTATATGATAAACGTTGTGACCTTTCCTTTTTAGGCATCAATATACCTACATCTCAAGCGTATGGAGAGTACATTTCACAGCTCATTAGCTAGTGTCGAGCATGTAGATTGCTTTCCATATTTTCAATTCAAATGCTGATGAGTGGTTACTCCTTGCAACACGTATACAGCATAACGAAATTCATTGTTTTTCTGCAACTTTGGTATTTTTGTATTTTGAAACAGCGGAGTCAATGCCACTGCTGGCGGATTAGAGGTCGCGAAGGGTATTCACCAGCCCAATATACATATTGACTTATTTTATTAAAATTCTAACCCCTTAATACTGGGGCTTTATTCCGTGCATTGCACTCGATGGATGTGCTTACTTAGTAATGGATTAGGCCTCTTATTTCGACATTTTTTGGTAATGAGTACTTATATCTTTGTCTTGGATTATAGCTTTCTATATTATTCGATTCAAATACTGCTGATGAGAGGTTACTCCTTCAAACAGGTGTACAGTATAACAAAATTTACTGTTTTTCTACAACTTTTTTTTGTATTTTTGTATTTGTACAGTGAATTTTTTAAAAGAGCAAAAACACTGTACCAAAAGCTGCTGAGTTAGGGAATTTTTGTTTCCTCCAGAAATTCTGTGGCCGTCACCATGACATCTCTCAAAGATATTAGGTGTCGATGTTCGAGATATAAACGAAAATTTTCAGCTAGATTTCGAGTCTTCACTGATTTGACTTGACCCTGGATTGACCCACTGATAGTGTGACGGGTGCCGCTGGCTGAGTAGATATGCTTACCGTTCCGGAACACCCAATGTCAATACTTTGTTTTTATGGGAGTCCACAGTGTCGGTGCTTTTGTTTTTGTTGTTGTCTTCTATATCATACTGTTACATTTTAGTATTGTCTCCGTAAGTGATGGTTGTGCCACCCATTTGTCCTTGTTAATATTTAAAAACTTTAGTGATTTTCAAAAGTTTTTCAAATTTTTATCTTGGTATTGTTTGAGTGTTTATAGGGTTTATGGTTGTGCCACCGATTTGTCCTTGTTAATATTTAAAACTTAAAGTGATTTTCAAAATTTTTTCAAATTTTTCCCTTGGTACTGTTTGGGGGTTTATAAAGGAGTAACATGTAACATGGATTTTTAATTGGTTTCGTATAAGAGTTAGAAAATAACATGTACTAATTTGCCACTACACAGATCTTCAAATACGGTAAATGCCGAATGATCGTGTTACCGTTGTCGCCAGCGGGACAGGACATGCTTACCCTTTCGGAGCACCTGATGTCACTGTTGGGTTTTATAGGAATTCACACTATATAAGTTCCTTAGTTCTGAATGTTGTGATTTGTAGACGTTTTGTGTCACTGTTTTTCTGTATTCTTGTTTTATCCATATATCTTAACTTTAATTTTTGTAATAACAATCTTTGTTCCTGCGGTATTCGAATGCCGTTGGTTGCTAACTAAGTATATGTAAGTTTACCTAAGTCTAAGTATATGTGCAGAATAAATCTTGCAGAAAATCAATATACATTTTCCTGGTGAACAGTACTGGTTAAGCACCTGTAGCTCCTTTCCGCCACCCATAGATATACGGTTGGCTGAAATGTTGTTTGGCAATGTGGCTACACATCCAATATTACTTCTTACCACACAGATTTAACAAGTTAAGAGCTAAGCTTGCTATCTGCAAGGAGTCTAGTTTGTTTTCACTTCCATCTAGCGAGTCAGCCTTTCGTCAGTATATATGATCTTTGGACGTGTATTCAGACACAAAAATGGATGTCTAGCCACATTGCCAAACATCTTTTAGCTCAACGTATATCTACGGGTGGCAATTAGAAACTAAAGCTCCTGAACCTGTATTGTTCACTGGGAAAATGACTTCTGATTTTCTGCAAGATTTAATCTGCACATGTAAAGGTAGAAACTTAGACATGTGTTCTGACCAGAACCTGAGTTGCACATACCGTTGTCCTTGTCAAGGTACCGAAAACCCTTTCTTAATGACAATGACGATGAATCGGAATAATATGGAAAACTCGTAAAGTACATAGAGTAGTAATGATGATCTATAAAATGTACGTTGATTTGTCAAATGTGTTCGAACGTGCACATGTTACTTTAACTCCAAAAAAAAAATTAAAAATGAGCTTTAAGTCAATTATATGGTCAATAGTGAGTGAAGTTGTCAGAAGTGTGACCAATTAAGTCTCGGTTTCATTTGACTAAAAACATCTATATAGTTTGGTGTTGGACTTTATGTTAATCTCAAAGTTCAAAAGGTCAAGGTCATTTCATAAACTGTTTATATAGAGGGCAAGTCGTGTTTTTGGACCTCGTTCATAAATTCGTACCCTGTGAATCGCTTTATGTAAAGAGGTGGTCTAAATTGTTATCAATGGTTCATAAATATATTATTGTAGACATGTAAAAACATGTAACTCAGATTTTTAACTTCATTTTGAAGTAAAGAATTGAAATGTGACTGAAATGGGCTTACCAGAATTTCAGACTTTTGACCTTTGACCCTCATTTAAAAAAGTCGTGACCACTTCCAAATTTGACGAACGGTGAAATGGATAGAGAACAAAATTACCTTTCAAATGATGTATAATGTAGCCTGATGTTAGGTGGGTTGATTAATGTGTTTAGAATTTGACTTCAGTTGCTCCACTTGCAAAAATGTTCCAATTACATATAGGTTCAGGTTACAGGCTACATGGGCCTCTAGATTCTTTCGCTGAAAATAACAACAAAAAGAAACTTGATATGATGGCTACAAAATGTATTATAAGCAATTCATCAAATGAAATCTGACTTAAGGTGAGAGGTACGTAAATAAGCGCCTCTACCGGTGACCGTTATAAATTTGCTTTAGAATGAACGTAAAATAATTTTAATTTTCACTTTAAATTATCGTCGTTTCAAACTATATCCTACAATTTTTCTGAAAAATTGATATTATTTTGCCAAAGAAATTTCTGTTTTATTGATATAATTTTTTTATAGGGTCACCGAGTTCGTTTTCGTAGTATAGATCGCTGAATAGATGTTCATCTTTCAAATTACGCCTAGAATCATAACTTTTATCGACGATGTCGCTATTTTGACGTCGGATTTTATCGAAACAATCCATTTTTGGCGTGCCTTTTCTATGTTCAACTATTTATACCGGCGAAATTAATTCGGTGACCCTATATAAAGTTTACACCATTAATTTGGGAATTTCGTTGTTTAAATCATATCCTTTTTGCAGAAAAATTGTAGGATACGTTTTCATAAACGTGCAATTTAAAGACGTTTCATAAATTATTTCATGGCACCTGAATAGGTTTTCAGGGGCTTTGGCTACAGAGCTGCCGGGCGCGTCCCCAGGTGGTGGATAGGGGAATGCCCTGTCTTTGCGGGGTAGTCAGGTCATAATACGGAAAGCCTGACCGCGAACCATTGTAGCCAAACTGTGTGGAGAAACGCCACGCTCCATGCAGTATAAAGACCCCTTCTATATTTCTCTAAAGAAAGCAGACGCACTGGGTGTCGTATAGAAGGCTAAATTTCCTGCCCCTACCCATTTCTCCCCTTTTCCAGTGGCAATCAAAAGTCGTTGCCCCGGTTGTCCCTTCCACCTTTATTTCTTTCTTCTTTTACTTACAATTTGTTTTGAATTGATTAACTTGTTCTCGTCCTGATATAGCTGAAATATTGCTCATTGGACGTTAAACTCTAACTAATCAATCAATCAATCATAAATTATTTTTCTGTAGGTTTTACATGGATTCTATATGAAAACAACATAACTGATAGATTTTTCAATCGGTCATATTTAAAACATAAAAATAGCTAAACCGAATTTATTTCACCTAGGAATTCAGCTTCATTTGATGCACTTGCATGTAAAATTTCATCGAAATCCGGAAACTTTGCTATTTACGTACCTATTACCTTAAGTACGATATAAAAGTAAACCCTCTCGAAGAATTCACAATATCACTGGTCCATATTTTGTACGAATTCATTCTGTAATTACCTTTAAGCAACTTAATGTCCTTATCCTCAATAAGCAATGAAGGGATATAGAGTAAATATACATGAGACAAAGACTCTACAAAAACATGGTAAAACAAAGTAGTAGAACAACGCCTTTATTGTTGTTCTTCATCTTGAGGTCATCCGAGGTCTTCAACAATGACCTTTGCTAATACTTCATAGCGGGTTCAAGATGGCTCCTAGCACTGGTTATTTTGATTATTCAAGAAAAAAATAAACTGTTATCCATGCAATAAAGATTTTACATATCTCCCATTTTCGGGATGCCAGGATAAACAAACCCTTTCTGTAACTCAGGAAAATCGAGATAGTCCTGTTTTAAGTTCGGGACTTTGGGATGAAAATTTCACCGGAATACAGAACAGGTATGTTTTAGCCACGAGAAATCTGGATTTTTATAGTGATATTTAACGGGTTTGGCAAAATTGATTTATTCGAGAATTTTTAACTATCGGACAGTTTACAATTTAACAAGAGGCAAATACAATCATAAGATAACAAACAAATCAGAGAGAATTAATGCAAAGATAGATAAAAAGACAAACTTTATTATACATGTTCATACGTAAGCTTATTAATTGAACAAACCATAATCGGAATTCGATTACATAATATCTTTGTCTAAGTTATAGATCTACACTTTGCATGTTCAAAAATACATAAATTTTCGGTTTTGTTTTCATAAAATATGTCTGACATATTATATATGAAAACAAAACCGAAATTTTATGTATTTTTGGACATGCAAAGTGTAGATATATAACTTAGACAAATATCGAAAGGAATTGCTATCTTTGATTTTTTTAAACAGATCTCAGATACGTATGACCGCAAGGAAATCAACTTACCTTGCACTTCTTTGTGAACATCTCGGCACTAATACTCTAAAGTCGTAGATAACTTTTTGATGTCTCCACATTTTGATGAGACCATCTGGAATTCAGGAGTATAAATATGAGCTACCATCGTTGAAATACAAAGTTTAAATTTTCCTGTCGCTTCGGAAGAAAAATCAAACTCAAAACTACCCGAAGGGTTTGGTAAAGAGCCGTCATGTATTTCAGTAGACATCGGCAGTATCAGTGAGAGGCCAGTATACTTGTAAAGTCTTCAGGTCACTGGAATCCAAAGCCAGTTTAACGGATTTGTTCAGAATATCTCGTCGATATCCAATATTACGTAAACAATGTAAGTTACGTCCCAATTTTTCTGGATTATTTATCAGTTTCTGACATTTTTAATAACATTTCCATAATATGGAGGATGAGAAATGGCCTTTTTAATTAGCTGTTTGCAAGTCACGTCATATCTAGATATCAAATGTTCATATCTTCTGTAAAACTTCTTAATAGTATTTAATAATTTATGAAATCAGTGACCTTGTTGTAAAAGTTCGGATGTGAGAGTAAGGTTACGCTCATTAAAATCGTCAAGGGTAGAACGAATGCGAGCGAATCGTATACACCCCGTACAATGGAGATAGGGGAACGTCGCCGACAAGAAAGGGGAAATTAGTAATAGCAAAATCAAAATCATCCCTTTTATCATAAATGTTAGTTTTTTATTTTACCAGAGTCAATGATGATACTTAGATCCCGAAAAGGGCAGTATTTAGAATCATTAATTGTTTGTCTTGTTAAGTTTCAGTTGTTCTGGGTAAATGATATCGACATAAGCTAAAAAACTGGGGATTGTCAATAGTAGGGATATCGTCAATGTACCTGCTATTATCATTGAAAATAGAGATAAGTTTATCACTGTTTGGTACAGTTCCATTTAGTAGTTTTTTTAGAAAGGTTGCATTGCAACTCTTTCTAATGTCATGACCCAGTCAGTTGGTGCTTCAATTTGAAAAACTCTATTGACCAAAATCATATTTTTGAATTTAAACAATGAGTTAGTGAGAAAATAAAGTAATTCACACAGATTTGAAAGAATTTGGTGATCATTTAAACAAATTATTAAAGGTAAACGATTGCACAACCCCCTTAACGGAACATTTATCCTCGGGAAACTTCGGGTAATTTCGGAAGGATGGTGTGTATTTGGACAGAATCTTCAACGGATTAAATAAAGTGCATCGTTAATATAATTATTATCCTTCAATTGAAATGGATAAAAAGTTCTAACAGTGAAACGATTTTACATAAACACGAGAGCGTTTCGGTTGCCTGAACGGTTTATAAACAAATTTCTGGTAGTTACGCATGCGCAACAGGTGTCGAATGGACAAAAACGAAAGTAGAATGACGAAAGTGAGTTTTGTGTTTCACCGTCTGTGCAATGTCAGAGGCCTTATTCTGGGTACTTTTTTTTTTAACAAGCCAAAATTTAAACGGTCCGAAGATTTGTTTTAACTCGTCAGCAGAAATCCTGTTACCTAGGCTTTAACCGTGACCGTATTTTTTTTTCACTGAAATAGAAACAACCTCTTGACGTTGCTTGTTCGTTTATAGACTTTTAGTCCACATAAATTTCCTTGAAAATTCTAGTCTTGTAGTCACTTTTTAAACAGAAAACGCAATGTTGGAGTTCAGTTTACATATGGAAAGGGAGATAATCATTATGTACGAACTGATGTGGGATAACCGTTACTTTTTTAAGAATAAATTGTTTTATTCAGGTGACATTTGCAGGTCTTTAAAATTTGCATTTAGTTCAAATAGTACTGACTTGTTAGGAATTTTTATATGTTGTGACTGTACTATTTATTTTTCTTTTTTTCAATCTTTGTAACACTGTTTGATAGTAAACAAGTGTGAATAGTATGCTGCACACTTTTATAGCAAAATAAAAATAATAAAAAACGACACGAGGGGCTTGTACCAAGTCTACTTAAATCTTTGAAAGCAACCTTTCTATAAGGGCTTTAAGCACTTTGATTCATTAAGTCCCATTCGTAACTGAACAGAAAAAGATCTGCAATGAGAGGTGCACAATTAGTACCCATGGGGATGCCGAAACGGACATAAATATTGTCTAGCAAGGGATTAAGTACCTTAATCATATCATCACATGTCAAGGAGCAATAATTGTTGTATTTAATATTGGAGAAGAATCCTTGCTTTTTCTTACAGCAAATAAACTGAAGACCCGAAAATTTACAGGGCCATTTAATAAGTTGATCCAGTTTGGATTTAATCAAATTATGTGGAAGGGTTGTATAAAGTGTAGCAAAATCATAACTGTCAATAGATGAAACTGGTCTATCTATAGATTGTAATTTATCTAAAACTTCAATAGAATTTCTTACACTCCAAAAGTAATTTACATCAGTGTTTTGATATGTTTTTCACAATAGTTTATAACTAACTCCCAAGAGAGTGCACTGGTCAAATGGATGAACAAATTTGTGGTAGAACAATTACTTGAAGCAATTGTACGAAGAACATAGTTTTCAAATTTTGTAAATGTTATTTTTTGAAATATAAGTATCAGTCTCACTTTAGAATAATACATTGGGCAAATGATACCCCTGCGACGTAAATTGAAACAAACCTGGTGTCCATCTTGTATAAGAAAGAGGATAATTGCAAATCAAACAGATTCGTCAGGAGCCAAAATCCAAAGGACAAAAAGACAAAGCAGGTAAAAATTCAGTTGAAAATTGTAAACCGAAACTATCCTGACTTTGTTCAGGCTTTTCAAAAGAGTTAAACCAGTTTTATGGCGAGCCAACCCCCCCCCCCCTTTTCCGTTAGTAATTCAACAACAAGAAATGTACATAATACATTATAACAATTGTATCATAATAAATGTAGCATATGCACGTTTATTCATGTAACCTCAGTATGTTGCTCAAAGCAAATTATGTTCGTAAATAAACTCAAGCAATATACACATATCAAAAACACACACACGGGGCAATCTAGCGTTACGTCAAATCCCTTATTACGAACTTCGTTCATCTTTTGAAACACTTTAAGAAAGATGTTTTAACCACATGCCGTTGTCTCCTGATCTCATTTCTAAGTTTTTCACTCATCACGACGTAAATAATAAAGTTGGATGAACATCCCGTTATGGCGGAGAGTTTGATAATTTCTATAAAAATCTTTAAGTGGTCCATAGTGATATCATTCTTCCTCCAAATTACATTACTGATGTAGTTCATAGGTTCGCTGTAAGGGGTCAACGTTAGCAAATGCCCATAGGACAGTGGAAATGAATTTATACATATACGCAGTTCGTAAAAGACACGCATAGTCAATTTATCATGCGTCAAATTATTGCATATTGCAAGACCAAATACAGTAGACTGTTTTTGTGTTACTTCCGACATGAATTGCTTGGCTTTCTCATCCAAATATTTTATCACAGGGGATGCTAAGTTCGTGGAAATCGTCATCTCGAAATTTGCTTCACAAGAAAAGTTTCGAGTTATGTTCTTTTCAGAAAGTCTTGATATAATGTTTTCTTCTGCTTGATTTTTACACAACATCCCATGTTGGTGTGCATCTTCTAAAGCTGTCCTGAAAACAATATTACTATCCTCCCTCGATCTGTAGGTGTCAAAAAGTATAGTATTCATACAAAGACGTGGAACTTCTGAAAGCACAAATACGACCAGGACGAGTGAAATGAGAATGCAAGATTTTCTTTCGTGGCTTGAAATTGCTGTGTGTCCCCGGATATGTCTTCGCTTACATAAAATAAGTACAATAAAACATGTGGAAACAACCATAGTAACAACAGCACATGTAAGAATAACAGAGTATAAAATTGGATAATAGATCAACAAATAGTTCCTTAATCCTTCATATTTCGGTGATATAGTGCAAATGTCATCTTTCTCTGACTTGAAAGTTACAAATATCATTCGAGGAATATGTATTGCAATTGCTAATAAAAAACATACACAGCATGTTATTACTGACCTTTTTACAGTTATGGCGGCCCGACTCCTAAGAGGAAAAACAACAGAAAGTAATTTCTGAAGGCCTAAAGATGCTGTTATCAAAACAGAAACTAAATGAAAGTTGTCAGATAAATGTGCAAAGCAGTAATGTAGTACACAAAAAGGATACTTCAGAATTATCAATGATTCGAAAGGTTTAAAAATTCTTTTTTTAAACAAAATGTCGTCGATAGTATTTATTTGCTGGTATGATAAAGTAAAAAATGGTTCGAATCCATAGGTACACAGTGCTGTAAGACTGTCAGCAATTGCAAGTCCTTGCATCAAAACTGTCGATGGAGACTTCATTTTTTTGTTAAACAAAGCAAAAAATATGAAAATATTCATTACAATAGAAATATACGAAATAACCGGGCCTGCCACAATGTTCAAATAGTACGGAGTACGTGGATAGAGCATAAACAACATGATTTTAGATCATTTGAGTATATCATCCATAAAATATGCAGTATTCCTGTGTGTTTCTTATCTTTTAGATTGAATAATCTGATATTCCTTACACGGATAAAACGGCTAAAGCTACTTTATTTGCTCAGGTAAGTCTTTTGTAAAGACTACATACTTCTTTTTCAAATAAAAGAGTGTAAAGAAGTGTCTTCTGGTACATCTAGCCGTATAATTCTTCTGGATTTGTACCACTGAACACGTTTTTATGATGGAAGATGTTGAGAACTTTTGGTGTAAATATTGTTGTGTACACTTGATCTATGTCCAAAAATGCATCCCCTTTTCATCAAAATATTGAAATGACAACGAAACTAATCCAAACGAATCATAAACAGGGAAGCACTTATGTATCGACCATTAGTACTTGTAGTCAAACGAAAAACGGATGCAAAAATTTACATATTAAGATGATGGAACTTTCCGACCACGAGGCTTGTATACCAAGAAACTTATCTTATCAATGATGTACACTTTCACATATATAAATATGGAATACAGGACATTTGGTTATCACGGCCAGTATCAAGTGAGAACGTTTGGGTGAGCTTGATGTGGTACTCCATGATAAAGTCTGTATAAAAAACAAAATGTCCTATATTTCTTTTATCGGTAATTCTAAAAATGATAAATAGTTATGTATTCCGGTATATACATGAAATCATTATGCTAAACTCCTCACAGGAAGGGATCTTGGTAGAAGCTGTATACTGAGGGTACATAACTTACTTTGTCAGTTGGTGACGGGTCTGGAGCTGGCATGTCAGTTAACTGTTAGTAGTCTCTTGTGATTTCATGTTTTTGTCCGTATATTTAGTTCTTTCAATTTCATTTTTCACAATTGACTCAGTCCTGTTGCCAACTGAATTTTACTGTTGTTTCGATTGTTTTTTGATTTATCACATTGGCTGTAGGGGGAAGGTTTGCATCCAATAAAACTAGTTTAACCCCGCCGCAGCAGGTTTGCGCCTGTCCTAAGTCAGGAATTTATTAAGCCTCTGTGTGTCTTGTCCTTTTTCTAGTTAGTTTACTTTATGTCTATAGGAGTCAAGGATGATGTTTATTTCGCTGGACTTGATTTAGGGGCCGACTCCGACCTGCCGTTGGGTGTGGGGTTTTCTCACCGTTCATTGAAGATCTTATGGTGGCTTTGAGTTGAAATTACTCCCCTTTGGGTCGTTGTCTCTTTGACACATTCCCCGTTTCCGTTCTATTTTCTATAGTATAACTAATTGACCGTCGTGAATATCAATAAAAATGTCAGGAGTGCCGAACAACAAAGAAGGAATAAACGAGTTACGGAACTTTGTTTCGCAACGAGTTTAATCCACTGCGTTGATCGACACGAATGACATTTTATTGGTATTCATGATGGTCGATTAGTTATGCTTTTTACTATATAGATTTTCTACTCGAAAACCTAGAATTTAGATGTGGATTATATTTTTTTTCATTTTAATACGCCAGTTTTTCACTTGACGACGACATTGAGGAGATATTTTGACGTCGCTTCATTAAGACTTCATTCGGTGACTAGAAATTCTTTATTTTCACCGATAACAATATGACATTTAGTTAACTGAGAAAACTCGGTAAATTACCGCTAGCTATATAATAAAACTCTATAATAAATAGATATGAACTGAAAATTTTATTTTAGCACAATTAATCTATTGTTTATTGTAATAAAAATTCATCTTTGAATGCATTACGCGTATGAACACGAAAAATTGAACCAAAACATGAAGTCAGCATGGTAATCCTCACGTAACGCCTTCACAGTGACCCGATAATTTCATGAAAGTGTCCAGTTCGGTTTCCATTTTTTTAGAGTTCTGTTTATCATTTTGTGAATTACCGATAAAACAAATATTGGAAATTTTGTTTTTGATACGGACCTTATCACGGCGTAACGCATCAAGCTCGCCCTAACGGACTCACTTGATACTCGCCGCGATAAAGTCCGTATCAAAAACACAATGTCCTATATCCTATATTTATAGGTTTCATGACGAATCATATTTTTATTTATATTACTTGTTATGATCGAGTCACTTTATAACAAACTGATAAGCTATTGATCTTAATTTCCTATAACATACACATTTTCCTGTAGAGTCTCCGAAGTTCTACGCAAAAGAGAGAAGTATATCATACTACGATCTTGAACCTTTGGCGTCACGACTGCTTTTTAAAAAAAATCCCTTATAGTATGGCGCAAAGCGAGAGAACTCGCATTATAACATAAAACAACTATGACTACATTTACTTAATTAATATGATTTATTTGGTCTCGATGGGGTTTAAAGGAAGCGGGATTTGCCTTTTAATGTGGACTAGTAGCGTGATCGTCATAAAACATGAAAACGGGAAAGGATGTCAAGCGTGAAGCGGGAAACGCTGAAAAAAATTCTCCGTGAACCGGGAAAAATGGAGATTGTATAAGAACTTTTGTAACAACGGCAGTAGAATACCGAAGGAACAAGGGAAGTTATGATCACAAAAATAAAGCCCAAAGACATGACAAAAATGTCAACAGAGAAAAACAAAGACAAAACAAGGACGTGAGACAGCCAAAAAGCACGGAAATAAAAAGACGACATTAAAAGAACTTAGGTACTTTCCCGCGTTGAAAAATATCGCAGGGATTTTAGGAAAGAGTCCTCCATTGAGATCCCCAATTTATGCAGGAAATGCATGCAAAAATCGATTTATTTGTATATATAAAGGAAGTGTAGCTAACAGTGTATACGTTTTCACCGGCATACTAAAGAATTACTATTAGAATTCGATTCTTCGACCGCAAAATAAACACAAAAATAAACACACCATTACAGCAAAATTGTAAATCAAATGCAGAACATAATTTAGGTGCAAACGGTGAGAATATTCCATTGGTTTCTAGTTATTGAATGGAATGAATTGTCTCCCAAGAGCATTTAACGTTCAAATGGACCATGACCCTCAGACACCATTATATAGTGGTTTCAGAGTTGTTTGAAATTATTCATTTAACCAATCAATATTAATCTATGTTCTTAGCTGGCTGTCATTTGCAGATATGAGGAGACCATTTTTTAAAGAGGACCATCTAAATACCATTGTTTCTTAGTCCAATTTTAATTTGTGAAAAAGTTTCAGATAAAAACAAGATGTGTTTGTGCAACACTACATATGACATATGACCCAAGATTCTACAGCTAAATATATGAAAATAACCAATTTTAACTCCTTTTTGACCACTTTGACCTTGACCTTTGACCGATTTAGTTTTTTTACTAGACCTATATACTTGCCAAGTGTTAAAAGTATATCTTACATAGTTCAAAAAGTTGTTTATTTCCATAAAAACACCCATTTCAACCCCTTTATTTTGAAACGGATGAAGCCATTTGGGTCTCTTGTTTATTGAAAATGGTTTTAATTGTTAAATGTATCTGTTTTAATATGCTATAAAAAACCTACAGAAAAACACTGTATCAAGATCTAACAAAAAAATTTAAAAATTCCCTATTCTCCATTTGGCAACCTTTTGTCCTTTTGTTTCTCAAAAACGATAAACGCTACCTGAAATCTGTCGGCATACTGCAGTTGCGCAATTCTATTAGCAATAACACAAAGCAAACCCCGTCTAAATAGGATAAATAATAAAGATTCTACAGTCAAATATTGGAAACAGTCAATTTAACCCCTTTTACCTCTGCGACCTTGATCTTTGACCTGACCTAATTTTTTTTATATTCATGTTCCTCTTGACTAGACTTAAGGCAATACACTTGCCAAGTATGAAAAGTATCTCACATAGTTCAAGGTTAAAGTTTCGGACAAACAGACAGACAGACACACAGACACACAGACCAGACAAAAACAATATGCCCCCGATCCTCGATCTTGGGACATAAAAACACTTAAAATTTTCAAAATCAATGTAACAATGTTCTCTATTTGACAATAATCTTAAATATATGTAACATACGAACAAATCTAAGAAGATGTCACCAGAAACTATCTGTCACCATGTTTGGTTCAAATTGGCTGCGTAGTCTCATATAAAGCTTATCAATATGACACATCAAAATGACATAATAGCTATTCAACTCTTTAAATTTGCATGGTTGAAATACGAATTTTTGAGATTTTTACTGTATAAGATTAAAATAGATAAAATTAAAAGTAAAGTCCCGAAAAACACGACGTAGTCGCAGTTAATTTCAGATCGTCATTTAAACAACTTATACAAATGTATGTGTCTTTACTTAAGATAAAATCTAAACGATCGGAAGATAAAACAACACGAATGTGACGTTAAAAATAAAATAAACAATGAATACAATGCATTTAAGAATACATGTCTACAAATTTTAATCACCTGTAACACCTCCCACGAAACGAAAATGTTTGAATGCAATGAAAACACTTAATAGCAAACTAATATATTTGCAATGGATGAGGTGTCATGAAAAATCAAACTGTTGACAATGCATCTGCAATAACATTATCTTTTCCTTTAATATACCTTATACCTAAATTAAAACCTGGCAAAGTCGAACTCCAGCGCAAAAGTCTTTGATTTTTATCTTTCATTTTATGAATAAATTTAAGTGGGTTATGATCAGTATATACAATAATTGGCTGAATTGAAGCTGTAACATAGATTTCAAAATGCTGTAAAGCGAAAATCAGAGACAAATACTCTTTTTCAATGGTGGAGTAATTTCTCTGGTGTTTATTAAATTTTCTAGAAATAAATTTGATGGGCTATTCAATCCCTACCTTCTTGTAACAAAACACCACCAGCAACAACATCACTGGCATCTACAGCTAATTTAACTGAGTGTTGCTGAAACTGGCACTCTTTCTAGGATGGCTTTTAGTATTTCAAATGCTTCGTTACAAATTTAAGACCAAATGAACTTTACATTTTTTCTCAATAATTTAGTTAAAGACTCACTAACTGGAAGAGAAGTTTTGACAAAATTTTCTATAATAGCCAGCTATTCCTAGAAAACGCATCAATTGTTTCTTATTCTCAAGTTACTGAAAACTAGTAAAAGCACTAATTTTAGCATCAATAGGTTTAACAAGACCCTGACCTACAACATGTCCTAAGTAATTCACATAAGCACATCCAAATTCACTCTTGGAGAGTATGATTGTTAAAATAGCACTGCTTAAATGTTCAAAAAAGTTCGAAGTATCTGAAGATGATCTTCCCAAGTGTCACTATATATAAGAATGTCATCGATGTATGCTTCACATTGTCAATTCCAGAAATAACACTGTTGATGAGACATTGGGAAGTTGCCGGCGAATTTTTCATGCCAAAAGCCATCACTTTGTATTGGAAAAGTCAATCCGGTGTAACAAAAGCGGACAGTTCTTTTGCACGCTCTGTAAGAGGATATTGATAAAATCCTTTCAATAAGTCAATTTTTGTAATGTTCCACCAGGTTTTGGTACTAGAATACAAGGCGAAATCCAATAGACCATATCCGAGCTCTAGTATCAGGATTTACCAGACCACGTCACAGTATAGAAAACGTTACGTCATAAAGTCATAAAGTCTAAAACGTCATGAAACTATGTTTTTAAAAAACATTCTTGGTCGAATGGGGTGGACACGTTTGTGACGTAGGGCGGACAAAAAACATCTGGTGAACTCGGTTAAGGTAATAGGTACGTAAATAGAAAAGTTTCCGGATTTCGATGAAATTCTACTTGCAAGCACATCAAATGATGATGAATTTCAAGGCGAAATAAAATCGGTTTAGCTATTTTTATGTTTGAAATATGACCAATTGAAAAATAAATCAGTTATGTTGTTTTCATATAGAATCCATGTAAAACGTACTGAAAAATAATATATGAAACGTCTTTGAATTGCGCGTTTATAAAAACGTATCCTACATTTTTTCTGCAAAAAGGATATGTTTTAAACAATGAAATTCCAATTTTAATGGTGTAAATTTAATATAGGGTCACCGAATTAATTTCCCCGGTGTAAATAGTTGAACATAGAATAGGCACGCTAAAAATGGATTTTTTCTATAAAATCCGCCGTCAAAATAGCGACGTCGTCGATAAAAGTTATGATTTTAGGCGTGATTTGAAAGATGAACATCTTTTCAGCGATCTATACCATGGATTCGAACTCGGTGACCCTATAAAAAAATTATACCAATAAAACAGAAATTTCTTTGGCAACAAAATATAAATTTTTCAGAAAAATTGTAGGATATAGTTTTAAACGATGACAATTTAAAATGAAAATTAAAATTATGTTACGTTCATTTCAAAGCAAATTTATAACGTTCACCGGTAGAGGCGCTTATTTACGTACCTCTCACCTTAAATGGAGTCATTTTTAACAGATACTGAATTTTATCATGGAGGTTCTTTTGTTTGATCGGATTCAGTCGGTATGGATGCTGCTTAATCGGTACTGAGTTACCAACATGGACATCGTGAAATATTTTATTAGTTCGGGTTGAAATATGTCAGGAAACAAATGCTCACATTCTGAACATTTACAGTAACTTCGGTAGTTAGTTATTCACCGAGTAACTGTTTTAACTATTTTTTTTGAACTATTGGCAAATGTTGAAGTTTAGAATCCAAATCTTGAAGAATATGTGAGTTGTCGAGCTGCGGTGTGACAAATGGCGAATCAATCTTTTCATAAAAGTCATTTTCGGAACTGTCAGGGTCAATACTAACTATATTTACAGAATGTACAGAATGTTGTTTGTGCTATTTCTATCTATATAAATTTGTCATATTTACACGATACAACTTTTTATGTCTACGTCTGTCAGGTGTTTTAAAAATATAATTCAAATCACTGACTTTCTATTCAGCTGTATATGGACCACAATATCTGGCTTCAATTGGCTTTCCAGGATTAAGAAGTAATACAAGTACTTTATCACCAGGGTAAAAAATACGTTTCACAGAATTTTGGTCATGTTTAGCTTTCATAGCTTCTTGTCTAGTTTTAAGATTTTTATTAGTTTATTATTTTATTTTTATTATTTTATTTTTATTATTTCATTTTTATTATTTTTATTAGCTAGTTCACAAGCTTTAACAAGTTTAGTGCTAAAATCTGAAACACAATCAGGATTCAAGATTTAAGGTGTCTGCAGGGTATTATTTTCCTATTATAGAATTTTGTGAAATTTTCTGTGTAGAAACAAAATTGTATTATTGTTAAAAATATATAATAAAATTTGGGGGTCACCGTGCATTTAAGGGCAAAAACTGAAATTGAAAATTTTAGGATTTTACATAGAAATGTTAGGAGAAATGGTTATATGAGAGGATAGCTTGAAAAATTTATTATAGATTTTGTTCATACTTTGCATGTGTTTTGTAATCATTATATAGTCTACATATAAAAAATAAAAATAAGGGATCACCGTTCAAATAAGAGAGATAAATAGCGAAATGTTATTTTCTCTAGTGATATCTATGTTAAATTTTTTTTTCAAATTATCTCCCTTGTATAATTTCTGTGTTCTGTAAATCCAGCTTCAGATTTGAAGCTTGTGCGTTTTATTTCACCTTTTTGTAATGGAAATGTTTTAAAAGTGATTAGGAATAAAAATTTTAAATACTTTGGAACTTGCTTGACATTTCAAATAACTATTTTGTTAATTTTTTAAATGAATGAAACCTAAATGAACAAGTATAAGACAAAAATGGCGGAATAATACCACTGAGACACCTTAAATGGTTATTTTCGCCATATATATTTTTGCTTTAATAGTTTGAGTGGGACCCTAATTGTATGCCCAAAAACTAATTCAAAACAAAGGCAGTAGAATACCGAAGGAGCAATGAAGTGATGATCTCAAAAATCAAAGTACTAAAGCCTAATGATTCACTGAAATTCCTTCATCCCAATTTTTCTCAGTGTCAAAACAGTAGGTCCACATCATATTTTTTAAGGTTTGATTAAAATCGTTCCAAGGCGCCTTGACTTTCAGGGTGATAGGCAGATGATCTATACTGTTTAATAATACCTAATTTGTACATAACTTGCTTAAAAATACCTGACATAAAGTTTGAAGTTTGATCTGATTGAATAGATTTAGGTACTCCAAAAACAAAGTAAAACATTTAGTTGAAGCTTACTATAGTCTTAGTCTTTATATTGCTTAAAGGAATAGCCTCATGGAACCTAATGGATGCACACAAAATAGTTAACATGTACAGATTACCAGATCTAGTTTTTAGTAAAGGACCTACACAATCTATTTATATTCTACTAAAAGGCTCCCCAAAGGTAGCCTCACTTGATTTTGATTTTCAGTACGAATACAGACCGTGAAAGCGTGGCCTTTTGATCCTTTTGATTTTAAGAGTTTTAAGCAAGAGGTGTCAGAAAAATTACCACAGGGATAACTGGCTGAGGTGCTTTTGGAATAACTTGGTTTGGTTTCCCTTCTAACTGACATGTATGACAAGACTTGCGATAATTGGAGACATCTCTTCTAATATAAGGCCAATAAAAATAATTAAAAATTTTGTTGTAAGTCTTATTTATACCTAGGTGTCCTAACAAGAGAGTACAATGGGCCATGCTAAATGCCTCAGCTCTATACACCTTTGGTACTTCAATTTGATACTTTACTGCCCATTCTGCATCAGCAGATACATAAGAAGGTCACCATTTACGCATAAGAATACCAATTTTAGTCAAATAAGTGACAGGTTCTTGCAAAGGCCCACTTTCATTAACAGTCTTATTGAAAAGACATAAAATTTCAGGGTCTTTATATTGCTCATTGTTAAATGGGACATCGAAATACCTTCACCTTGATCTCATGAACTATCAGAAAACTCTAAAGGCTTGCTTACTTTGTACCCAATATCACTAAGCTGACTCATAAATGTATCAAAAACCATCAGTGCTATTTTCATCAACTTTCTGAGCTTCAACACATTTCTTTTTAATAGCATGAGTAACTGCACATGCAGGATACAACTCAGAAAACTCCTGTTCAGCGGAATCAGGGACTTGATAAAAAGGAAATTTGTCTGTCACAATAGGATTACATATAACTTTATTCCCAGCTAAATTATTCCCAAGAACAAGTTGCACTTCTTCAAAGGGCAATGATGACTTGATACCTTAGGTCACAGGTCCAGAAACAATGTGCAAAGATAAATTAGAATTATGGTGAGGAATGGCTGTATAACCACTAGAATCAACCCCTTAATAAAAACATTTCTACCAGTACTAGAAGTGTCATCAAACGACAGGATCCCCGCCAACAAAAGAGACTTTGAGGCTACAGTGTCTCTTAAGATTTGAATGGAATGATTTGAATTGATTTGAAGCATCACTAAAAAATGGTTAAAAATCACCATAATAGGACTAGATAGGGATTGACATCAAACTTAATAACGAGATCAAAAACAGACCTAATCTCATAGAAAGAACTATGCACATCTGTGCCAAAATGAGGCAAACATTGTGACGACTCAACATAATTTCACTTTCCTTCATTTCCTTTAACCTATAACAGTCATATATCAAATTGCCTTTCTTCTTATAATAATTACACGAAGACCTCTATGACTGTGAAGGGGGGATAGGACTTGGACGTGCTATTAACTGGACGTTGCCTACTGATTACATTATTTGTATGTTTGCCTGAAAATTTGTAGAATTATTATGAGTTCTGAAAAATTTCTGTGGTTTATTGAAGAATTGTGTTTTATGTGAAAGCGAAAAATCACCAGCTAAACGTGCTGCATTTTTTAAAGTTTCTGTTTTTCTTCAGCAGCAAGAGTTTTAATTTCAGGACCTTGTAAATTCTTCAATGACAACTTCTCAAGATTGTTATTGATTTTCCTTGATGTACACCAACGGTCAAATAGTTGCTATTTTGTTCTAGCAAAATCTACTTATATTTGGTCACTCTGTTTTTTCTGTTTGTTTTGCATTACTAAATTTTTGGCGATTAAGAAGTAACTTTTTTTTCTTTCTTTTGGTCACTTAAAATTTTGAGCTATTGTGTCTCAAAATGCAGAAAATGTTTTTCAACTTCCTTTTCTTGAAAAGGCGGGACCAACCTTATGTTTTTGGCAATATCAAATGTTGTGAATTCTGAGAAAACTGTTGATTCTTTTCAATCAATTGTAGAGTTTTTCATTTCTAATTGAAAATTTAGCTCTCTTTCTTTTTCCTGCTATGCAAATTCTCTTTCTCTTTCTTTTTCCTGCTATGCAAATTCTCTTTCTCTTTCTTTTTCCTGTCTCTCTATTTCTAAGTTTCCTTCTCTTCCTTGTATTATCAGCTTAATTCTTTTTGAATTTCTATTTTGTCTTAATTTCTATTGCAACTGTCAGATTTTCAAAAGTCCCCAAAACAGATTCATCAAAAATATCTTCTTTAACCAGATAATTTGCAATCACACTTTCAATTTCAAACTTTCTCAATTATGATTTGACATTAAATTTTAAATGATTTCCTAAAATAATCTATTCATTCTTTTTTTTCACCTGACACGAAGACATGGATTGTTCTGGATCAAATGACATCTTGTAAAAAAAATATTGCTAACTTTTAGAATTTTATTAACAAAAATGATTTTTTAAACAATTTCGTAGATCCCGGACGATAGCCCCAAATTTCTGTTATGATATAGAAATGACCTATAAATTGTTTAGATGTGAAACGCCCTGTTGTATAAGAGCCCTGCATGTAGAACCGAATTTCCTTAATAAGTCATAGCATGAGAAACATATTAATACATTACACCGTAACTATATTAAGGTTAGTGAGGACAGCTGTCACGTGATTACACCAGAAAAATGGCGGGAAAAAAATTAAAATTGTACATAATGGAATGAAATTTGACAGGAATGTTACTGAGCATGTGTAGAAACGAACTTTGGCTTTAAAAATTTTATTTTTTCCCGCCATTTTTCTGGTGTAATCACGTGACAGCAAACTAAACACAAAATAAACAAAGCGGTATACTAGACAATCGTGTTTATTTTGATGTCTTAGCGACAATAAGCGAATACCGAAGGAACAAAAGGGTGATATTTACAAAAAATGAAGTCCATAGGCATGGCCGAACCGAAAGCACAGAAAACAATGACGTTAGACATATACAAAGCACAGAAATAAAAACAGAACATTCAAAACAAGGCACTCAATATGTGAAACCCAATAATTGATAATGACATCATTGCTCCGGGAAGGTAAACATGTCCTGCTCTGTTAACAGCACCTGTGACACTTTAAGTGACACTTTAAGTGAGTAAATTCGGTAAGAATCAGGCATTTAGCTTATTTCCTATAATTGGCTGAAATGAAGTTGTACCATAGTAAAAAGAAAATCAGAGGCAATAGAAAATAGAAGGGAAACGGGGAATGTGTCAAAGAGACAACGACCCAAAGGGGAGTAATAACAACTCAAAGCCACCATAAGATCTTCGATGAACGGTGAGAAACCCCCACACCCAACGGCAGGTCGGAGTCGGCCCCTGAATAAAGAGTAATCAAGTTGAGCGAAATAAACATCATCCTAGACTCCTATAGAAATAAAAGTGACAACAAAAGTCCGAATCGATCAAAGGAAGAGACCAGTAAGGAAAATCCGTATAACATTCGACTGAATCAGGGGAACACAATCCGACACACAACATTTTTGGCAAGCCGTCATATTCCCGACTTGGAACGGGCATTTTATAAATAAAATGGTGGGTTAAACCAGGTTTATTGATGCATCAACCTCCCGCTTATATGACGACTAACTATAGCTTCTGTGTGCCCAGAATTGTGTTAAATGTCAAAGCCATAATATAGTCAGGGCGCTCTACACTATTTCAATACGCAGACATAAAGTAAACTAACTAGAAAAAGACAAGACACACAAAGGGTTAATAAATTTCCTGACTTAGGACAGGCACAAACCTGCTGCGGCGGGGTTAAACTAGTTTTATTGGGCCCAAACCTTCCCCTATAACCAATGTGACAAATCAAAAAACAATCGTAACAATAGTTAAATTCAGTTGGCAACAGGACTGAGTCAATTGTGAAAAATGAAACTGAAAGAACTAAATATACGGACATAAACATGAAATCACAAGAGACTACTAGCAGTTAACTGACATGCCAGCTCCAGACCCATAACCAACTGACAAAGTAAGTTATGTACCCTCAGCATACAACTTTCACCAAGATCCCTTCCTGTTAGGAGTTTAGCAAGCATTCTTTTTCCAGGGTGGATCAATTCCTCTGGTGTTTATCGAATTTTCTAGAAAAATAACAAGATCTATTCCATCTTTATAAAAATATAAATATGTTGTGCGATGGCCACAAATTAACTATGAAACAAAATAAAATGGTATAGTTGGCCACGATTAAAAGATAAAAAACACAAAATGTACAAATTGAAAAACACATAAAAATGACAAAGAGAAGTGGGAATATTACTGCTCAAAAACGGGAAGTTCACTATTGGAAAGTCGAAATCATCACGCTTGTCGTAAAGTTTTGTTTTCAGACGTCCAGAGTTGTCAATGTAGAGGAATAGGTCCAGGTATGATGCTTAGGATGGTGTATCAGTAGTCTCTTTAATTTCGAGTTCATTTGGGTATATAAGATGAAGGTTATTCTTAAATTGAAGATTGTTCAATGAAAGAACATCATCTATATAACAGAAACTGAAATTAAAGGATTTGGCTAGCTTGTTGTTATTTTTCTGAACTAGCCCTTGTATGAACCTGGCTTCATACGAATAAAGAAACAAATCTGCTAAAGGTGGCGCACAATTAGTCCCCATAGGTATCCCTATTGTCTGCTGGAAAACTTGTCCTCCAAATTCTAGAAATATGTTAACAATAAAGACTTCCAGCATTGCAATGACATCAACCTCTGTATACTTTTTGTGTGAATCAGTATGATGTTTACCAAAATAGGCCCCATCTTTACCTATCACCAAATATGAATATCTTCTTTCACCTAAATAATTCACATAAGCACATCCAAATTCACTCTTGGAGAGGATGACTGTTAATATAGCACTGCATAATTGTTCAAAAAAGTTTGAAGTATCTGAAGATGTTCCTCCCAAATGTCACTATATATAAGAATTTCAGTGATGCTTCACAACTGTCAATTCCAGACGTTTTGTCTTTGTTTTTCTCTGTTGCCGTTTTTGCCATGTCTTTGGACTTTAATTTTTGTTATCATCGCTTCCCTTGATCCTTCGCTATTCTATTGCCGTTGTTTCAGAAATAACACTGTTGATGAGACTTTAGAAAATTAGTGGCCAAAAGCCATCCCATTGTATTGGATGTAATTACAGAAGTGGAAAGTTCTTTAGCACGCGCTGCAAGAGGATTTTTATAAAATCCTTTCAACAAGTCAATCTTTTGTGATGTATTTAGCATTTCCTATTTTATCAATACAGTCATCAGTGTGCAGGATTGAATATGAATCAGTTTTTGTAACACATTTTAATTTTGTATAGCCTGTACACATATTGTACGCTCTATCGGGTTTTGGAACTAGAATACAAGGCGAGCTCAAATCCCTTTTGTTAGCTTCAATAAAGTCTTTTTTTAAATACTGAATTTCATCACACAGGTACTTTTTGTTTGATCGGACTCAGTCGGTAAAGATGTTGCTCAAGTGGTACTGAATCACCAACATCGACATCTTGAAATATCTTATTAGTTCGAGTTGGAATAATAAAATGCCGATATAACTGTTAATCTAGTTTCTGCATATGCGCATTAAGACAACTTATGTCTCTTCAGTGTAGACCAAATCAAAACATTTGGAATTCAATAACCGAAATATGTGTAAAAGCTTATAGAGAACAAATTGCCAATACGATCTAAATAGAAAAGCTGAATCATCCAAGGACAGAGCTATGCAGAATGAGATACTCCTTAGTTTAAACAAAATTTCGTTAAAGCTAGATATTGCAATTTTCTAAATAAAATTTGGTTTTCGGACCAGCACCGAAGTACTGGATACTGGGATGGTGAATACCCTCGCGGACTAACAGTCCACCAGCAGAGGCATCGGCCCAGTGGTAACAAAGTCACTGTGAATTTAATTTCTGCACATGCACATTTCGGCAACTTATGTCTCTTCAGTGCAGATCCAATCAAAATGTTTGGAGATCTATATACCAGAATGTCAGGAAATGTTCACATTCACCGAGTACTGTTTAAACTGTTCTTTTTGAATCATTGATAAATGTTGAAGTTTAGAATCCAAATATTGAAGAATATGTGAGTTGTCCAGCTTCGGTGTGACAGATGGCGAATCCATCTTTTCACAAAAGTCATTTTCGGAATTTTCTGGTATAATACTAAGTATATTTATAGAATGTACAATATTTGCCCTATTTCTATCTATATAAGTTTTGTTGTCCTTCAGCTTTAAAATATTTCGGTTTATGGATTTCCAATGTTTGGATACGGTCTGCACCGAAGAGACATAAGTTGTCGAAATAGGCATATGCAGAAACTAAATTCACAGTAACTTTGGTATTTTGTGATTTACACGACAAAACCTTTAATGTCTACGTCTGTTCGGTGTTTTAATAATATTATTTAAATCACTGATTTTCTTTTCAACTATTTATCATGTAGTATTTTTGTTATAAATTGAATGAGAAACATTTTGGGAAAATTTGATTGATCAGATGTAAATAATTTAAAAGGGTGACTTTTAAGCTTTTCATTAGTGTTGTAACTTATTGACCTCTACAATTATATGAATTTATGTTTGTACATGTAGGTATCAAACCACCAATTCAACCAATCAGAGTTGGAACGAATGAGAAAATAGACCTTTTGAATCTAAAGATAGACTTTGTATTCCTGCACCTTTAAAACTATTCAAGGGAATTTGATGAATGGTACATCCATTTAAACATTGATATATTAGGTTTAATTCAAGACCAAGGTCAATTGACCAGGTGTAATTTTAGATCACTTAAAAGAGGGGAATTCCCAATGACTATTTTTGCGCAATGTTGTGATGTCGTGGTACGTATTTATAGGTGGCTTTCCCCAACACACCGGGAATCTCTAAGAAGGCTTTAAAGGTATGATGAAAATTTGATATAATGTAGAGCAGGTATGTGCCTTTCACGACATGTATGGTCTTGGCAAGGTTAAACTTAAGATAAAATGTCCAGGGAGGTTTGAAAATTCCAAATTTTAGTTGAAAATGTTAAAGAAATGAATTGGTGGTTTCACACCTGTATATCTATGGGCGATATGACCAGTGCGTTATGCAATTTCTGTTTGTTAGTACATGGCATTTTAATATTCGTTTAGACATGTAATGCAAGTCAACGAGGACGGTCAGTCGGATTTCCGAAGCAAAATTAATATACGTTATATATATATATATTTTAATATTGGAAACCAATGAGTGAATGTTTATTCTTTTAAATATTGTACTTTTGGATTGAATAATTGAACTTAAATTTTGTGTCATTGTACTTTGAAAATTTGGTTTTTATTCAACAATTACATTTGGAACATTCTGTTTGTCTTTCTTATTTCCAGCTGTGAATTCATTATTGTACAGAGTTCGCCCCCAAACTTTGTTACAATTTGGTGGAGTTAACCCGTTTGGTGTCAACTTTTATTTTTGACACACGATCTCGCGTACTTTGGGGATTAAAATTTATACTAAAGCGGAAATTATGGAAAACGGATTCCGTTTGTATCCAAATATATGTTTTCAGTTTTTTTGACAATAAAGGATATCCTATGGAATACAGAATATTCACAGCTAAAGAGGACAATCTTAGAACTTTACACGTAAATACAAAAAAAAAACGACCACACTGTTACAAATGTTTTAATTGTGGAAAAAATGGACATTTTCGGGCATCATGTGAGGAAAGAAAAAGAAAATCTCCCGAACAATTACGAAGGGATAAATTACGTTTACAAAATTATCTGGTTCGGAAATCATGTGAAAATTTTCCATTCTTTGAATTAAACGATTTTGATTTTCAGAATATTGTCAAAACAAAATCTTTGGACAACAAACAAGCCAAAGTTAAACATTTCAAAACTGAAACAAAGAAATTAGAACATGTTATAAATGCAATCAAAGAAGAGCGGAAACAAACGAAAGCAAAACTATGGGACATGATCAATTGTTTGAAAACAGAAAACAGAAAATTAAGAACAAAAGTACAAACGATTACGGGAAAATTAAATAGAACTAAAGATGATTTGGAATTTTTTGTCGATAAAATGAAGAAGCAAAGCGAACGGTAGCAACGGCTAAAAGAGAAGCTGACTTACTAAGGAATTTAAAAGAAACTGACGAAACGAAAATTCGGGAACTAAAGAACGAGTGTCTGGATTAGAAGAAGTTGTACATATATTGGACATGAGTATAGAGTCCTCCGAAAATACTAGACAAAAATATAAAAAAAAAAACAGCAAAGACGCCACTTTCAAAGATGTCGACGAAGGGACTTTCCATAAAACATATGTGGCTATTATAAACAGACAGATTTATCTTTATTTGAACTTTACCTGCTTTATTATTATGATATTTCTTTTAATCTCTGTATGTATTCATACTCTTTTAACTTAAGACTTTGGGGACAAAGTCTTTGTGGAGAAGGGGGTAATTATCATGTAGTATTTTTTGTTAGTAAGTTAGTTAGTTTGGGATTACCAACGAGGACGGTCAGTCGGATCTCCGAAGCAAAATTAATATACTTTATGTATTTTAATATTGGAAACCAATGATTGAATGTTTATTCTTTTTAATATTGTACTTTTGGATTGAATAATTGAACTTAAATCTTTGAATATTTGGTTTTAATTCAGCAATTACATTTTGGAACATTCTGCTTGTCTTTCTTATTTCAAGCTGTGAATTCATTATTGTTCAGAGTTCGCCCCAAAACTCTTGTTACATATTCATGGACCAAAATATCTGAGAACAAGTGGCTTTTCAGGAATAGGAAGTAATACAAGTACTTTATCACCAGGGTAAAAATAACATTCTTCAAATGTTTCCCCTTTTTATCAAAATATCAAACTGATAGCGAAACTTATCCACATAAATACAGAGAAGTACTTATTTATTGATCTAAGAATACCGGACATTTTAACTTGTAGACAAAAGGCGGACGGATGCAATTATATCATAAAATTTCATGAATTATGATACTCTTAACTTTTCTGTTGAAGTACGTTGGTTTTTGTATCATAATAATACTGATATCATAATTTTTATTCGTCAATGGTAATTATAACATCTATTTTTTGTAATATGTGTAATAGCAACACTTATTAATCTTCGGATTAACTCAAATACATGACACACACAAGGATTCTATAACGAATGTACTTTTTGCTTTTATACAACTTAAAGAAAAAAAATAAATCAGAGCAATGTTTCAGTGTAGATGCTCACAACAAACTACTGATTTTTTTCCAATGCCAGCATTGAATATGTCGGGAGGTGGAAAATTATTCTAATCTTTATACAGATGAAATCAAAAAGCGACATTGGGAAGTAAAACATCATTAATGAAAACTTATGAATATAGATAGTGGTAATTGTACGAGTTTTCCAATCGTGCCATCAAAGAAACTGAAGTTACAATATCATCTCCGAGTGGAGTAAACATTTAGATGGGAAAAAAAATATAATCTACAATCATGTCTTTTAAAATGTTTTTTTAAAGAAACTGCATAACAAGAAGCTCTAAAGAGCCCGTATCACCCACCCGGACCATTTCTAACATAAAGAGCAGTTTCAGATGTATGAGGGGTATTTTTAAGATTCCAGTTTTAAACTATAATTCCCTTGTGGTCATCTGTAGTGAGTTACCGACCTGCCGAATCCCGCTTTTATAAGGGACACTAAATTTATTTCCAGTTCATCAAGTTCTCCAGGGAAGACTTTACACTAAATTTATTTCCAATTGGTCAAGTCCTTCAGAGAAGACAATAAGTACCTATTTTTCCATAGATTCCTCTGTTAAACTTATGTCCAGTGTTCGCTTTAACTGCAGGTTATTTGTGCTATGTGGAAGGTGATTTATCAATTTCATATGTATTATGTAATTTCTTTTAGGCTCCAATCAAGGTAATTGAGAACCGAACCGTCAGTCCTAGACAAATAATCCAAGGGCAATGGTAACAAAAGTTGGTAATTGATCTAAATTTTATAATCATGTATATAATGTTTAATAACAATAAAAAAATAAATAATAAGAGTTCTGGGTAGTCTGTCTCTAACATATTTTTAATGTAAGAGGTAGATGAACCTGAATGCAGAAGTAGTAAGAGATTCGGCAAGATACAACAACCGAGTTTTTTTTTTAATATTCCCACAAATAGATGAAGAACAGTTTCCTTGCTATGGTTGCAAAAAAAACAAAAAAAGTTTGGTTTCCTAATATATATATATATATATATATATATATGGTCACATGCTTGCTTATTACCAAAGACAGAACCCTGTTGATTTCTGTGCTGGCATCCTTAAAATCAAGGTCACAGTTGTTAAATATAGGTTATTATTACATATATGATTGTTTCCCAGATTATTTGTGGGAACTGTGCATTAAATCAGAACAAAACCAGTTTTAATACCTATTTATCACAGGAGACAGATCCTATTTTATAATTATTTGATATACATATATACTGTAAATTGATATGCCTTTAATGATTTGGGGTTCGATTTCAAAGAGGCGGGGGCATCTGTGTCCCATGGACACATTCTTCCATTTTTTAAAAATTAAAAAACAGTTAGTTTGTTATTTCTAGTACACTGTAAAGGTGACAAATAAATTTGTCCCAATGAATCTATGTCGTCATTAACTTTTTCACTCCATTTTGTTCGTTTAGTTGGTGGTGTTTTCGTACATCTGTCAAGAAATGTGTTATAAAAGTACTTCGTTGACTTATTATTTCCATTGATATTGTTTACATCACTTGTAGCGATATTTAGAAGTTTGTGACATTTTGCAGTGATTGTTTCCACAATTTGGGTATCATATGAACTATTCAATAAATCTGTTTATTATATAGATAGTGGTGAATTATCGAGTTTTCTCAGTTAAATAAATGTCATATTGTCACCGGTGAAAATAAAGGATTTCTAGTCACTGGATGACGTCTTAATGAAGCGACGTCACAATGTTTCTTCAATGTCGTCGTCAAGTAAACAACTGGCGTATTGACATGAAAAAAATAATCCGCATCTAAAATCTCGGTTCTTGAGTAGAAAATCTATATAATAAAAAGCATAACTAATCGGCCGCCATGAATATCAATAAAAATGTCACTCGTGTCGATCAACGCAGTGGATTTAACTCGTTGCAGAACAAGTTCTGCAACTCGTTAAATCCTTCTGCGTTGTTCGGCACTCGTGACATTTTTATTGATATTCACGACGGTCAATTAGTTATACTATAATTAAAATCATGAAGTCTTTTAAAAACTTTCAAACAAAGAAATCTGTAGATTTCTGTAATTAAATTATGGATAAAAAATTTCTCCTGAACGGCATCCATCTTCATAAAAAGTATTTTTATCTATCTTAAGATTTGAATTCAACTTGAATACACAAAATACCTAAATTGCATTAAAACAGTTAATTTCGTTATGCTGTACACGTGTTTCAAGGAGTAACCTCTCACCAGCAGCATAAGAATCAAGTAATATAGAAATAATATGGAAATAATATGAATGTTTGTCTGTCCCTGATTCCAGGTGTTCTTTACATAATTTGCTTCAATATTTAAAAATGTCTTTCGAAAAATTAATAACCTAATCGACAACCTACACTATTCATAAAAAATATTCCCCTCGATATATTTACTTAATTGGCCGAAAAGAAATGGAGACTGTTGGAGCGGATAAAGTAAACAAAGGGATATGGAGAAAATGTACATGGGACAAAATTCCTATAAATACATGGTAAAATTAAGTCAATGGAACAACGCTTTCATTGTTGTTCTTCATCTTGCAGTCTCCATGATGCCTTCAAAAAAGAGCAAACGCTCTTCCGCATAGTAAGTTCAAGTGGCCCCTAGCACCGGTTTTAGAGGAATTCACCTGCTAAATGTTGAACAACGCAACATTCATCCTTTTACATTATTTGTATATAGATACGGGGTTGTCAACAAGCACAAATTATCGGGCAAAGTACTCGTACAAACACTGTTTTAAGTCAATTTCAGTGCGTAGTAAAAAGATTTTCATGTAGCATTTTAAGTCCTCCATTTTCAGATGAATGGATAATTATATTATGTCTATTCCTATCTGGTTTAGTATTCCATAAAAACTTGAAGAACATACACTGGAGTTTGTTTAGGAGATTGGGTAAAACATTAAGAGACTGACTAAGGACAGTTGAAGTAATAGATTTAATCACAAATTTTATTTCTAGTACTTAAAATTTTCCGGTATGCATATGGTTCCGGGGGAATCTAGTTTCTGGTAATACAATGTCATGGGAGCATTTTTTGGGAACAATCCATATTGCTTCAGATTAAAAAAAAAAGATATGCTCTCAAACCAGCACAATCAGAGAATTTATATAGAATATATAATGATTTTTAGGGAGGATTGATCTAGATCATCAAGTAACAAAGATGATCAATCATCTGCGTACTGACTTATCAAGGTACTCAGAGTCCTGCAATCTGATTCCATTCATCTCTTCATTATTTTTTTAAAGCTGCACTCAGAAGTTCAAACAGATAAGGAGATAGAGGATCTTTTTTGTCTAACTCCTCGTTTAATCGAAAAAAGTTTGAGTAATATGCATTATAACAGATTATTCTTGGAATTGAATAATACAAGTCCCGGACATATTCAAGAGACCGCAAGTACTTCGTTGTATTTATGGATGCGGTTTACACGACTTTTAAGTTTCCTCTTTATATGCAACCAAATATTTTCGATAACATTAACATCAAGAATTGTGCTGGCCAATGTGGTCATATCATCCTCATTCATATAATCGTTGGCTCTGTGAATTTGGGAATTTTCATCCATGAAAATGTAATCGTTCTCGGGAAAATGCTTTGCAACAAATGGCCACAAATTTCTATAAACTTTATCAATATACTTAACAGCATTAATGTCGCGCAATTTTCCGATACCATGATAATTAATGCATCACTAGATCATTATGGAAAGTTTACTTTGCGGCGGTGGGCACATAAAAAGGAGATATAAGTCCCATGGTCCTTTTTCTATGCGTACATTAAGTTACTCTCAACAGCAACCACCTGGCAAACATAACTAAAGATTCATTTATTCCAGTGTTCTTCCACGGTCCATAATCTTTTTTTCTTTAAACCATGAAACTCGTTTCTTTTTGTTGGGTTCTCTAACAACGGCTTTCTTTACAACACGTCTTTTGTAACATAGCTTACAGATTTTTCTTTGAATTATTCTTGTACTAAAAGTATGAACCTTATCCTAATACATATATAGTGGGCAAGTCTTGTAAAGTCGTCCTTAACCTTATCCTAATTACATATATATTGGGCAAGTCTTCTAAAGTCGTCCTTAACCTTATCCTAATTACATATATAGGGCAAGTCTTGTAAAGTCATCCTTAACCTTATCCTAATTACATATATAGGGCAAGTCTTGTAAAGTCATCCTTAACCTTATCCTAATTACATATATATTGGGCAAGTCTTGTAAAGTCGTCCTTAACCTTATCCTAATTACATATATAGGGCAAGTTTTGTAAAGTCGTCCTTAACCTTATCCTTATTACATATATATTGGGCAAGTCTTGTAAAGTCGTCCTTAACCTTATCCTAATTACATATATATTGGGCAAGTCTTGTAAAGTCATCCTTAACCTTATCCTAATTACATACATATTGGGCAAGTCTTGTAAAGTCGTCCTTAACCTTATCCTAATTACATATATATTGGGCAAGTCTTGTAAAGTCGTCCTTAACCTTATCCTAATTACATATATATAGGGCAAGTCTTGTAAAGTCGTCCTTAACCTTATCCTAATTACATATATAGGGCAAGTCTTGTAAAGTCGTCCTTAACCTTATCCTAATTGCATACATATTGGGCAAGTCTTGTAAAGTCGTCCTTAACCTTATCCTAATTACATATATATTGGGTAAGTCTTGTAAAGTCGTCCTTAACCTTAAAGTTTATTCATATTCCGGTCGTAAATATTTTTTTTTCTGCTGCTTCCACTTTGATTAGTAGTAATGTATTTGGGAGTTCAGCCTGCATTTATTGCAACCCAAGATGGCGGCCATGTGGTATGTATACGTCATCAATATGGCAGATAAGTCTAGGTAAACGTCATCAAGATGGCGTCGAAATGGAATGTAAAGAATCCAGATGTCTGATTGCAATGTCTGACGTCATGGGAATGTGTAGATTGCAACTTTATTCATGACCTCAGTACAAGTGCAAATGCACTTGATTCCTATTTTAAAGATATATGTTGATGTCTCATTGAAATGTGTAGATTGAAATGTAATTTATGATGACGTGGAAAAAGAATGTCAAAAATTTGGTTGCAACGAGATAAGTTAAAATTGGAATGTATAATGGCATGAGAAATGCATGTTGCAAATTGATTGTAGAGATAATTGACAAAAGTTACAACGTGAAATAATTTATACCACTCATTTAATTGCTTACAATTGATTAGTTTTTCGAATATTTTGTTTTCAATCTCTGACATAGATCTTATCCGTCTACAAGATGAAATAATATTTATAAATAAATAAATACCGAACTTACTGTAAATTTAGTTTCTGCATATAAAAGATTTTTAACCTTAAAGTCCCCGAACAAAATGATAAAACCATTCGCTACATCAAAAGAAAGAAAATAC